>PDHP01000253.1:0-44163 GCA_003339455.1 Ophiocordyceps camponoti-leonardi (nom. inval.) | reverse complement strand
TCTTAGAATCCCCCCCCCCGCTAACCGAAAAACAAATGCAAAGCTGGGTGGTCTCATCGACTACTGCGACCACCCCCCCCCCCCCCCCCCCCCCCCCCCCCCCCCCCTTCCCACCCCTCTAGATAGAAAGAAAACCCTCCCCCTTCACACCTTCAACCACAAGGAAAACACCCCCTTGGCATACTCGACAATCTCGTCACCGCCAAGCTTACTCTCGCCATAGACCCTATCGACAAAGGAGATGGGCACCTCGGCAACAGAGCACCCCAAAGCCTTGGCTCGAACCATCATCTCCATCTGAAAGGTATACCCCTTACTCTCCGTATCGGCAATGACCCTCTCCAGCACCGACCTCCGATAAAGACGAAAGCTACCGGTCAAGTCGCTCACGCCAGGACGCAAGACGGTATCGGCGAAGAGGTTAGCCCCACGACTGACGAGCTTCCTCCTCAGATCCCAACCGAAGACGCCTCCTCCGGACCTATACCTCGTCCCCGTGACGATGTCGTAGTTGCCGGCCCGCTGGACCTCGACCATGCGCGGGATGAATTTCGGGTGATGGCTGAAGTCGGCGTCCATGATGATGACGAAGTTGCCCTTCGCGAAGCCCAGTCCGTGCACGTAGGCCGTTCCCAGTCCTAGCTTTCCCGCGCGCGGCTTTAGGATGACGTGCGGTGCGTAGACGCGCGTTAGCTGTTGGGCTACTTCCTGCGTGCCGTCTGGGGAGCCGTCGTCGACGATGATGAGTTCCCAGTCTAGGTTACTTGTGCCATTGTCAGTGATTATATCTTTTCAACAGAGGGAAAGAGAGCGAAGAAAAGCATGGTATTTCTAGAGGAGACGAAAAGGATACTTTTCTGTAAAGGTGCGGTGAAGCAGCCAGGTGACGATCGGGAGGTTCCGTCTCTCATTGTAGGTCGGTAGGATGACGGAGAATTTATCCTTGGCCGTCTTTTCCGTCGCCATCTTGAAGATGTTCTTTTCCGAGGACTCAAAGACGGGACTCTGATCGGAGACCTGTCAGGTGAGGTCGACGTGAGTCGCTGTCTGGTGTGAGGAGAGAATTGATCTGCTCAGAAGGAGAGAGATGGCACGACCGTTATCAGGGGCCCAGGGCGGATCGTTAATCGACGATGGTTGATAGTGGCAGATTATCGTAGTGATCGCTGACTCAGCATCAAGAACGGCCCGACCACATCCCCGATCCCGCCCTCGATATTCGCTGCGCCGCGACTCCAAGAATCTTTGAGAACAAGCACATACAGATAGACATACATATATACACTTCATCGTGGCAGTAATGCCAAGCTTCTCGAGTATTCGGGATTAAAGAGAATAAGAAGAAAAGTAGCCAACTCTCCCGGGCCTAGACTCCATCCCTATATTGGAGGTTAATAAACAAAACAGCTCATCTCCAAGATCCGTAAAGAAGGGTATTTTCCCATCACGCGAGTCTAGCCTTTCTACTTACCTATCCCTTCAACTATCGTAAGTTCGCAAGCGGGTACCAGACCAGGGTTATAGCTAATTAGACGCTATATAAGCAGGAGTACTTCTATCTATTCGTAAATATTACTATAATAGAAGTACTAGTAGTTAGGCAATATATATATTACGATTTTATAAACGTTATAGCCCTTCCTAGTCCTTATTAGTATTTTCTTATTAATAGCCTCGCCTAATAGCCTTTATTAATAAGGCTAATTAGCTTTAAATTCTTAATATATTATATATACTCTACTATTTAATATCTAGATATAATTATATATAAAAAGTAGTATAAAGGTATTTCCTACCTATAACCTCTACCTCGAAGTACTATTTTAAGTATAGGCTATAAAAAGCTTTTTTATAATTTACTATTATTAAGCGTATTAGTTCTTAATTTTACTCTAGGGGGGTATACTATAAAGTTAAAGGAGATAATTATTTACTAGGGTAGTCTTAAGGAGAAAGGATTATATAATAACCTATTAATTTCCCTTTTAAACGCGGTATTTAAGCCCCTTTAATACCCTTAGCTAATTATTAATATTAATACTACTATTAAGGGGCTAGGCATAGGGTAGGAGCTCTAATAACTAGACTTAAACGAATTAATCTAAGGTACTAAGCCTAGAGCTAGGCTAACCTATTTAGTTATATATCCTTCTACTTTATAATAGTCTTTATTCCCCTAAGAGCGGCGGTTAATTTATACCGTATTAGGTTAATCCCTAGAACTATAGTTCTAAGTATTATAAATATACGAGTGTTAATATACGCTTATGCGTATAAACGACTAGTAGGCTTAGGAAAGGCGGGCTAGCTACCGATCGTAAGGCATAGAGTAACTACTATAGCGAATACAAGTATAATAAGAATCTTTTAAGAATAATAATTATAAGATAAAAGAGATTATTTAGCTATCTAGGGGGTAGTTAACTATTAAGTATTAGTTTTAGTTATTATTATTCTTATATATTTATTAAGATTTCTTAGTAAAAACTAAAGACGTGATTTTATTATAAAATCGTAAGATATCTTAGTATAGGCGTAAAATATAGCTAGTAGAGATTTTATAGAGATTTTCTCCTAGTAAATACGGTAATTTCCTCCGAGGTAAATAGGACTTTTCTTAAAGAAGTCTAGGTTAGAAATCCTAGTAAAATCTTTATTTATTTATTATAAAGTCCTAGTCGGAAATCCTAGTAAAGTCCTAGTTAGAAATCCTAGTAAAGTCCGGAGCGATTTATAGGGGTATTAATAAATATCCCGTATTAACTCCCTAGGGCGGAAAAGAAGACTAATAGCCTTATTAGGTAGATAATTATAATTATATAGGTTATTTTTATTAATAGTTTTCTATAATTAATCTAATACTATATTTAATAAGTAAGAGTATAAGGAAAAATAACTAAGGTTTATAATATAAGGAATCTATAGTAAATATTAACTTAAAAGAAGAAACCTTAAGAAAATAAAAGATATATAAAGGAACTAAGCTATAGAGAAAATATAATCTTAACGAGGCTTATTAGGAAGAATCGACTACGGAGAAAAAAGATCTTAATAGGGTTATAATAGGAATACGGTCGTAGAAGGGTTTATTAATAGGACCGAAAAACGGGGTAGAAGAGTTAGGAAAAATAGTATAATAAGAGAGCTAGTAAGGAATTTTATTATTTTACTAGAAGAGGTATAAGAAGAAAAAACGGGGAAGTTATATCAACCTACTATTACCTTAATCTAGTCTATATTAAGGTCTTTTACTAGAGCTAGAGTATTAATTTATATAAGGGTAGAAATTAGTTCGAAGTCCTTAGCTAGTTTTATTTACCCTTTACTAAGGCTATATACTTCTTAAACAATATTATTAGGTTCCTTAGCTATAATATCGCGGAGGAAGTAATTAGGAATCCCCTTAGGGTTAATAGTTATTAGTTCCTTATAAATCTTATTTAAGGCTTTATTAATAATATAGTTTATAGCTTTATACGGTATTATATTAATAGCCCTTTCGCTAAGTAAATATATTTATTCTTTAGCGAATATACGTAGATTATAGTTATTATAAGCTAGGTATTTAAGTAGAGCTTAGGAATTTTTTAATACTAATTTTTTCGTTATAAATCCTAGTACTCTTAATATATTAGCTATTAATATCTTAAGAGTAGGGTAGTTAGTAATAACTAGTATAAAAGGGGGAAATTTAATAATCTAGCTATTACTAATCCCTAATATTTTTACTATATATTTTATACTAAGGTTCTTATTTACGTTTACTAGTATATCCTTAAATACGTTTCCCTAAATTACTATTAGGTTTTTATCTAGGAATACTATAGCTTTATTATTACTATAAAGGACCTAGGTACTAATCCCGTAGGAGATAATATATAATAGGAGATTAAAGTAGTCCTTAGTTATCTTCTTATTAATATATTTATTTTTATTATCTTAGTCGTTAAGTATATTTCTAAAATTAATAGCTAGAGTAGAAGTCGGATAAGCGGGTATTATAGATAACCTAATAATTTAATACTCGGGTATTTATAAAAAGGGCTAAGGTCTAGTTATTATAGTAATATTATATTTAGTTAAGTTATACCTAAATAAAGGGGGCGTATTTATTTATTTTATTTCTTTATTAAGGGCTTAGCCGGCTATTTATTCGAGTTTTCCTAAATAATCCTTATACTTTAAAAGATTAAAAACCTTCTTAATTTCGCCGAGCTTAGGAGACTCCTATATAAGATTTCCTAATACTAGTACCTTTATATAGTCCTTTATAACTATTAGGAGGGTATACGCCCCTTAAATATTCCTCCCGGGTTAGTTAACGACCGGGAAGATATTATTATTAATATTTTAGAATAAAAAGGGTATAATAGGATAATTATATAAGGAGGATTACCTAGGAGTAGGTATTAAGGGTTATACGAACGTAGATAGGTAAGATAAATATCGGGGTATAATTACGGAGGGTAATAATAATAAGTATTTAGAATCGGAATCCTTATCGTTAAAGAGTTATTAATCGCCTACTTATATTCGTATAGCCTTATTAATAGAATAATAATACCTATTAGATCGACTAAATAAAAGGTTAAATCCTTTACTTTAAAAGGCTTATTTCTAAATAATAAAAGTTATTTTATTATATTTTTTCTAAGAATTAAATTTAAATATAAGGGATTTAAAAAAGCCTTATAATTTAGCTAGGTTATTAAATAACTAGATTATTCTCCTAAAGCCTTTAAAAGTAAGATTCGGTAGTATTTATTTTAGTTAATTATAAAAATATTTTCGGTAAATATAGTCTTTACTATAATAGGTATTAGAGTACGGAGGATTAATATAAAATAATATTAAAATAAAAAAGAGATAATATATAAAAGGTAAATAAAGGAGGTAAGGAATATAAAAAGAAGGAAAAGTAAATAGTAAAAGTAAGGAGTAGGAGAGAAAAGTAAAAAGTATTAAAAGGAGAAAGTAAAAGGCATTAAGGGGAGAATAAAGGAGAAGGGGATTTTAGGAGTATATTAGTCTATTATAACCTAGTAATTTTATACGTTTATTATTAGGTAATACGATTAGTTTTCTCCCTAGGCTCCTTAGGCTAGTATTCTTCTAGAGTTTTTTCTTTCTTTTTACGTATTATTTATAAACGCGTTTCTAGCTTTTCGTATTTTTTCTTAAACTTTTTAATTAAATCCTTTTACTAAAAATCCTTAAAAACGACCTATTAATTATTATTATTTAAGTATTCTTTTTAACTAATAAAATACTCTATCCTTATTATTCCTCGACCTTTTTTAACTTTTCTTACGTTAAGGATTCGGTTAACCTCGAAGTTTTAAGTATTAGGTTTAGGCCTAGGTTTTTCTTTAGGCGTTTTAGTAGGATAGAATTAAATAACTAATATAATAGGATATATATTTAAGGAGTTATTAAGATTTAATCGATAAGTAAGGTATTTAATATATTTAATAATATAAAAAGGACTTATTTATTATTTAACGAGTTTAATAATATATTTATCGGTAACCTAATACCCTTTATTAAGTTTTAATTATACCTAGTTATTAGGTTTAAATTCGAGTTTTTAATACTTTTTATTATATTATCTTTTTATAATAGCTTAAGTATATACGATTAAGATTATTACTTTATCCTTAAGGACTTCCCTAGATTTAGGTAAAACCTAATCTTTAAGATATCGAAAACTATTATTTATCCGAAATCCGGTTAATAATTCGCTTAATATTATCTAAATAATAGAAAAGAAAGAGTTATTAAGAGAGAATTATAGAATAGGTAAGGTATTAGTCTATTATTTATTAGGGAAGTCGGCTAAGAAAAAGTATAGTATAATTTTAATTATCTAGTTCTAATATTCTAATAATCCGTTAATTTAGGGATAGTATACTATTAATATTAGGAGTTTAGTTTTAAAAGCTAATTAAAGGGTTTTCTAGAAATCGGAAGTAAATTTAGGATTTTAGTCGGATATAATCTATTTCGGAAGACCCTAATTATATTTTATAAGATCGAAGTATAGTTTTTAGGCCTATTCTTCGGCGGTAAAATAATTATAACCGGGGATTAGAATATATATTTTTAAGAACTTATTAGTTATAATAAGTAAGGTATTATAAAACTTCCCTTCGGGTTTAGATTAAGGGGAATTCTTTAAAAAGATTATAGGGAGATTAGTAATAAAATCTATAGTAATAGTATAAAAGGGGATTACTAGAGACTAGATTAATACTATTTCTTTAGGAGGGGGTTAATAATTAATCTAATTATATTAATATATATTATAATTATTTATAATTTAATTAATCTTCTTTTTAAGTCGTATAATAATAAAGCTAGAAAATATCTTCGCTTATATTTATTTTCTTTCTATATAGAATTTATAAAGGTAGTATTCGGAAATTAGTTTATTAGTATAGTTTTCTAGTATATAGAGTTATTATTATCTATTAGTATCTTCGAGAAATAGAAGGTTATAAGAATATATAAAAGCGAGTCTTTCTCGAGAGTCTTTATTACCGAATTATTCGAGGATTTTTAACTATTTTTAATCCTTTTTATATCTTTTAAATATTTAGCGATAGTACTTATTATTAAGAATAGCTTTAGTTAAAACGAGAATATAATCCTAATTAATATTATTTTCCTAGATATTTTCGAGTTCTCCTTATCCCTTTTTTAGCTTAGTTTTAGAAAGTAGTCTAAAAAGGGAATCGGCTAGAATATTAAAGGTTTTAGGAATATATTAAACCTTTAATAAATACTAACTTAAGTATTAAAAAGCGATAATAAGGAGATTATTATTTTTTATACTAGTAGTAAATAATAAAGTTTATTTAATAATAGTAGAAATAATAGTATAGTTTATAAAAACTATAATCTTAGGTTTTCGGGTATTAATTAAGTAAGTCCGAAGTTTTTTATATACCTAGACTAGATAAATAATCTCTAGTTTAGTTAGCTAATACCTAGATTTAGTAAGTTTAAAAAACCGACTAAGGTAGAAAATAGGTTTAATAGATTATTTAGGGGGTATTAAGGTTAATTTTTACGTCTTCTTATTATTAAGATAAAAGAGGTAAATTATAAAACTATTTTCTTATAATACGTTAATTTATAGGAAGAGTTAACGATTCGGAAAGAATTAACTAAGGGCTATATTATTATAGAGAGCGTTAATAATATTATCGAAATAGTTTTTTTTTTCCTTTATAAGGATAATTTTAAACCGAGAAGTAAAGGTATTCCTTTTAAGTCTAGTAATAGGAGCGTTTATTTCTTATCCTTTATAAAATATTATAATCTTATATTTTTATAAAGGATTAATCTATTAGGCGAATCGGGGAATAAAGTATTTTATTTATCTAATAAGTCTAATCTATTATTTAAGATATTATAAAGTATTAGGAAAATTAATATTATATAAAGCTTTTATTCTTAATTACGTATTTATAAGGGTAAATCTATTAATATAATACCCTAATATTTCTACTAAGGGGTAGTAAAAAAAAGACTTTAGTACTAATAGTAAAAGGTTTATACTAATAAAAAGGTTAAATATAGTAATTAAATACTTAATATAGTCTTCTAGAGTATTAGAAAAGATAATAATATTATTAATATATCCGGTTATATAAGCTTTATAAGGGCGAAGTATATAATCGATAAATCGTTAAGTATAAATAGGGGAATTTTTATACCCTATAAGAGCTATAGTAGCCCTTTTAAGCCTATAGTAAGATATAATTATAAACTATTCTCGGTAATCTAAATATACGAAGAATTAGTAAAAGAAACTCTAGGTATTAATAGTAAATATATACTTCTTTTTAGTAAGCTTATAAATTATATTTTATAGGAAAGGTATTAAGTATATATTTAGAATAATAATACTATTAAATACTCGTAAATCGTTAATAATACGCGGTTTTCCTTTATACTAAACTATAAAATAAGGGCTTACGAAGGAAGATACCTAAAGAGCCTATTTTATTTTACCCTAAGTATATATATTATTATATTTTTCGTTAAGAAAATCCTAATTAGGCTTATTAAGAGGGTAAAGGCGAAGACTAAGCTTTTTTTCGTACTAGTTATCGATAAGAGGTATATAAAAATATTATTCCTTAAGAAGGTTAATAAGTCCTATATCTTCCTATAACTTAGGGAGGGAATCTAAGAGTTTTTTAACTTCGTTTACTAGCTAAGGGTTAAGAGTATAGATTTTAATACTATATTTTTTTTCGATTTTTAGAATATTCGGTATTTTAGTAATACTAAAATAGTATAGTTAATTTAAATCTAGAAGATTAACTAATAGAAAAGTATTATTATTATTTATTTTATTAAAAAGGAGTATTTAATCTAAGAGGATATTAGGTTTAGAGTATTTATTAGTTTCGTATACTAGTTAATCGATATATTCTAGAACCGAGAAAGAAAGATTATTATTAAGATCGAGTAAAATACCGATTTTCTTTTTTTATTTAAATAAAATTAGCCGGTTATTTAAATTAAAAATAATAATAAAGAAGTAATTACGAATAATAAAACTAAAGAGTAAAAGAGAGTTAGGAAAGAAAATAAGGTTTTTATTAATAGGAGGATTATTTAATAAGGTTAGGATAATACTAGCTAAAAAGGGAGTTATTATAGCGGTTAACGTAACTATTACTCGGTGGCGAATTATTAGACCTCTCCGTATTAAATAGTATTTAACCCTTAATCTACTATATAGCTCGAAGCGGAGTTCTTATCGTAAGTTAAGGATATTAATACTATAGGGAATAGAGAAGTTTTATCCTAGGAGAATACTAGCTAATAGCGTTTTAATAACCTATACGCTAGCGGTAAATTTACTAATATAGAATTTATTATTTATTTTTCTAAGTATATAAAAAGTAAAAGTTACTTAGCCGAGTATTTTAGCTAGTACTTTACTAATACTAGTAAGGTATTATTTAATATTCGGATTAAATTTTATATTTTCGAATCTATTAAGGAGGTTTTTCCTAATAGTTAATCTACTAGCTTTAGTATTTACGTATATTTCTATAGTATTAGATATTCCGTATTTACCGTATATTAATATCCTAGTATAGGTAAAATAGGAGACTTAATTAGGGAGAGTATCTAAAGTCTAAGGGGAGGTAGTTATTATAAGGAGGCCTTTAAGGAGAAAATCTAGTATACTTAGGGCTAGATTAAGATATTATAAGAGTAATAATTCTCCTCCGTACTCTATATACGGAGAGTATACCCTAATAAGCGGCTATAAGCCCTATAACTAAGGGCGACTATATTATATAATCCTTCCCTTTCTAATACCTTTATACGCTTATACGTATATTCTCCTATAGCCTTCGTATATTCTAATAAATATATATTATAGTACTACGCCTCGAAGATTACTACCTATAGTAATCCTACTTAGCCTATTAATTTATCCCTAATATATAAGGAAAACGAACGAGAAGAGAAAATAAAGGGAAGGAAAGAACGTACGGGAAGAAGATTATCCTAATTACTTTACTTACTAATTATAAAGAAATTATCGTATAGTAGGGGCTTACCGTGTTTTAAAAGTATTAATCGCCCCTTATAAAATAGTAGTAGTATTAACCTACTAATTATTATCGGCTCCCTAACCTTTTTATTAGACTAAATACTACTAGTAAGGCTCTCCCCTTCTAACTCGTTAATCCCTAATACGTACGATATAATTAATCTCGTAGTATACGTTTCTCTCGCCTATAGCTTCTAGTAAATCTTATATAGCCTTTATAGCCCTAGGCTCCTCGTTTTTAAAGTACCCCTTATAAACGGGTCGAAGGTATTCGATAGATATTACTAGGTAAATACGGGTATACGCGGGTAGATTAAGTTCTATAGCTAAGGGGTTAATTATCTATTTAATAATATACGGACCCTTATACTATTATAATTATTTCTTAGAGGGTTATCTAAGTATATAATATCCCTTATAAAGCCTAAGGTAAACCTTCTACCTAGGCTCTAGAAGAATTAGCCGGTATTTTATATTATACTACCGTTTAGCCCTTATCGCTATTAAGTCTATTACGAAGTCTACTTAGCGGCGAATAGCCTCCTATAAGTATAGAATATTATCTACCGAGGTATTATCGGCGGACTCCATAGGTACGCGTAGTAAATACCCGAATAAATAGGTATAAGCTATTATTTTAATCCCTAAATTATACGCGGAATTTAGGTTTTATTATAAAGCGGGTATTAATAACTTCTAATTAATCGTTAGCTTTTTAACGTATAATAAGTAAAGGGTAGTCTTAATAGTTTAATTATAGTACTTAAATAGGCTATTAGCCTATAAATAATACGCTATAATTATAGTAATCTTAGTTCCGAATACCTCCTAAAGCTCGTATTATATATTTAAATTAAATTTATAATCGTAATCGCTAATAATAACTAATAGTATACCCTAATTATAAAGAAAAAGCTATCTACCTAGTATTTACCCTTAATCTATAGCGCTATATATTAAATAGCCGGGAATTAATAATATTCTCTTATTAGAAAGGTATATAATTATTAGAAGTAAGTTAAACGTATTAAAGCCCTTTATAGCCTAGGGAGAATCTATAGAATCTATCGGAGGAAGGTTAATAATAAAGTCTATTATAATACTTTTTATAAGGATTTTAGGGGCTTTAATTAGTATATAAATCCTAGTAGTAGGCTATTAGTCTATTTACCTAAGGTAGTAGGCTTTATAAATAGTAATATATTTTTTTATATACTTCGTTATATCCTAGATTATATACGCCTTAAGGTTTTAGAGCGTATAAACCTTTTCGAAGTAATTCCGCTAATCGTATACTATTATAATAATCTTATTAGCCTTATAATACGGTATATATAAATACTCGTATTCTATCGAAGTTTAATAATATAGTAGATTATCCTATAAGAAAAAGGGGATACCCTATCTTTTAGCCTTCGCGATTTAGGGGGTACGAGAAGAAACTATTATATCCTTATAGCTTTATAGTATTTTAATAACCTTTAAAAAGTATATATCCGCCTAGTAGCTAGCGATAAACGCTTTTTTAAGGGCGGGGTTTATAACCGCTTCGGAGATAAGGAAAGTATAATTAAGTATTTAATATTCGGAATCCTAGTATTCGAGAAGAGTATTAGTCTTAGGTATAATTAGTCGACTTAAGGCGTTAAGGATAAAGTTCTTTTCCCTAGGTAAGTAATAAATCTATAGATTATACTATAAGAGATAAATACTAACGATAACGAGATAATAGTTAATATAATCGGTATTAGTAGTATTAAGAGTATACTTCTTATAAATTTACTTTATAATAGAATAATCTATTAGGATAACTAAAGGGAGTATATTCGATTATACTATAACCTATATCTTTTTAACTACCTAAATAAGGTAGCTAACTTCGAGTTTAGAGGGTTTATAGGACTATTTAGTAGAGGTTAATTTATAGGAAAGAAAGTAAATAGGCTTTATAGATTTAATTAGAATAGGATTACTTAGCTATTACTTATTATTACGAAAATAGTAGAATATAGTTATAAAGCCTTATTATAAAAAGCTATTAAGTTAATAGAATAAACGATAATCTAGGTCTATATAGCGAAGTATACGGTAGGAGGCGATATCCGCTTAAATAGCGTAAAAGGTATCGAGTTCCTATAGAGTCGGCTTAAATAAAGTAGAATACGTAAAGGCTTTTCTTTTCTATGGCTTCCCTATTACTACTTTATTAATATTATATTTATAGCGTAGAAGAGTAACCTTCTAGGCTTATAGGGGCGCGATAACCTAATTATAATATAGAATTATAAATCTTAAAAAGCTAGTTATACTAATATAATTCTTTAGATCTTATAGAATTATAAGGAATTAAAGCGAAACGAATACTATAATTCTTTTAGATAAAGAGTTTATACTAAGTCTATCGATATAATAACCGAGTAATTATATAAAAGGGTAGCCTATTTATAATTTCTTCGGGTTTATTATAATATTAAGACTATCGAAAAGGCTAAAGGCGGTAGTTAAGTATTTCTAATAATCTTCTATAATCTACGAAAATATTATAATATTATCGATAAAGGTATAATAAAATAAGTAATAATAGTATAACTTATAGTCTATATACCTTTAGGCGAATAATAGGCTATTATAAAAGCCTATAGGTATTATAGTAAATTTTTTAAGGCTATAATAACTCGTAATTATAAAGTATTCCTAATATTCCTTATAGACTTAAAACTAATAAAAGAACTATAAGGTATTAATAATAGTAATAAAATAACTACCTTAGATAGCGTATATAATATCCTCCTATAATAGTAGAGGATAAGAGTCGGGGATTATAACCTTATTAATACTATATAGGTTTATAATAATACGGTCTTTCGGCTACCTATTAACTATTCTTTAAATAATAAAAACTAGGGAAATAAAGGGGGTTAGCCCTTTAACCTACTTTAATTAACCTTAATAGTATAAATAATTATATATCTTATTAATTAGATTATAATCTTTAATACCCTATAAGTAGGGCTATTATATAACCTTCTACCTATACTAATCCGGAGTAAATAGTACTAAGAATTCCTCTCCGGGTTCGAGGTAAGTATCGCTAGTATCCTCCTAAAAATAGTAATAACGCTTAATAATACGTAGAAAACCCTATACGACTAAGGGGTCTTTATTATATATATAGCTCCTAAGACTATTAAAAACCTCTAGTAGGTTTATAGGCTTTTATATAAGCGGAAGGCTATATACGAGTTCTTTAGTTAGGACCTCTTCGACTAGCGCGAATTCTATAGGGGCGATTATAGACTCCTAACCTTGCGTATAGGCGAAAACGGCGTTAAAAAGTAGTATTAGTAAGGGGTTAGAGTATAGTATTAAAGGAGTCTTAGTAATAAAGGATTCGGTAAGCCTATTATTAGTAATACCTTCGTTCTAAATACTAAGAAGTATCGGGTTAACGTTAACTCCTAATATAATATTATTCTCTATTAAGAATATAGGGCCCGATTATATATTATAAAAAAGGGTAAGTCCTACTAGAATAAACTCGATAGTAAGGAAGCCTGAGTCCCTTTATTCTTCTAGGTATTCTAACTTAACCTTTTAATTAAGAATAAGCGGTTTATCCGATTAATTATAAGCGGTAATTACCTATAGAGTCTTTAAATCGATAATAGTATATAGAATACTAGGTAGGATACTATAAAAAGAGAAAGACCTTCTAGATAAAACTTCTTTCTATTTAACTAGGATTATAATTATACTATTTACTAGGATTATTACCTTCCCTTAATATTAGACTTTCCTTATAATATTAACCTAAGGCTTATCTACGAAGAATAGGATTTTAAAATTAGCTAGGGTATTAAAACGAATTATTATAGTCCTATAATTAATATTCCCTTAATAAGGCTAGAGGAAGATATTACCTAATAAAGCTCTAGTACTTAGGTTATTAATAACCTATCCTAAGGCGGTAAACCTAGAAAATCCTATAGGCGATTTATCCGATTTAAACCTATAGGATAAAAAGAAGAAGATAGCCTAAGTCGTATAAATAAAAGGCTTTCCTAAAATCCCTCTAATCGGTATAGGCTTTCTTTCCTTAACCTTATACTCGAAGTTTAGAATAAATTTATAGTTAATAAGCGGATTTTTATAGCCTATATTAGGATAAACTTTAAAGTTAAGTTTATTAAGTATAGCCTATACCTTAATACGAAGGTATAAGTAGGAATTAATTCCTTATATATTAGTCCTAGCCTCTACTAGCTTAAGGACGTAAATTACTATAATAAAGTTATAAGACTCTTAACCTTAGGTATAAGGGATTATGCCTACGCAATGCCTATATCTTACTTACGACTCCTATACGATAGGATCGCGATACTAAGGTTAAGAGGAGAATATCTCTTAGAGAATATTATCTCTCGAGGGATAAATATTATCTTTTAGAGAGATATCCTTAATCCCGCGGAGATTCTTTATCCCGTAAGATTATATTACTCAAGTCTTAGGTATATATCGTAGGCTCCTCGCTACCTTATCTCTGATTCCTTAAGAATTAGCTTTGCTCTAAGACTTACCCTAATATACTTTTCTTTCTTGAGTCCCTGAAGTCGTTGTCTCTTTCTTTAGAAGTCCTCCTCCTTAAAGTCCCTTATAATTACCTTAGAGTTAATAGTCTTTAGGGCTTTTACCTTAGCCTATTTTCGATAAATAAGCTAGCCTACTTTAGTTAAGTTCTATAAGTACTTATATAGGCTATTTCCCGAAAGAAACTTATAATAATAGTAGGAGTACTTATAGGCCTTAGGGCTATACTTAGTCTCCTAATAGATTCTCTTTAGGCTAATATAATCCTTTATAATAATATACTTATCTAGGGCGGTAATAATAAGGAATTATTAGCTATATTTACCGTATTAATAGGCTCCTTAAGGGTTACCTTCTTAGGCCTTAACGAGGAAAGCGTATCCTACGTTTTCTTCGGGGGTATTCTCCTCGGATAAAGCGGATAAAGTAGATAATAGCTTATCTTCCCTTTCGCTAACGCTAGATTTATCGACCTAATACTTATTCTCGAAGTATACCCTCTTCTTTTTCTTTTTTTTAATATAGTTAATACGGCTATAGTAATAGGAATTATCCCTATAATATTAGGAATTATTATAATTATATATATTTTAATTCTTATAATTATAATACTATCGGAATACTCATATAATAACTTAGACGGATCGGTGGAATCTTAGACAGGAGTTTAGATAGGAGGCGTAATACTATATAACTCTAGTTAAATATCGGTATAAATCCCTCGCGATTCCGACGTAAAGTCGGATCGATATTAACTCGATTCCGAAGGATAAGAATAGGGGAATCTCGTATATAAATATTAGGTCTCGTTTATACGTTAGATAAAGAAGATAAGTATTTAGGACTAAAGTAAAAGTATACCTAGCGAGGATTACTATTAATAAGGGTACTTTATCCCTCCGTTATTTAATCGGTATATTATTATTATATTATACGTACGTATAGGATTACTAGGTATAGTTATACGTAAACGTCGTAGCGTATTAACCCGCTATATTCGGTAGGGCGATAGAAATACCTAACTAATACTAATTAGTATTAGGAATAGCTATACGCTTTTATCGTATAATACTAGACTCGATACTACTTTACCGGAATAGAAGAATAGTTTAAATAATAGAAGTTACGTACTCTATAGGATCCTAAAAGCTATAGCTATTTTCGATAATTTTAGATATACTTTTACTAGTATCTAGTTTAACTTCGATAAGACGGTTCTATAGTACTCGGTAAATACTTACTATAAGTTAATACTATTTATTCTTTTCTTTAAATCGGCTTTTCTCTAGTTTTAGTTAGAGTTTTTATCGATTTTAACTTAATTTCTTTTCGATTCTCTTTCGATATACGCTCGAAGTCGACTTAACTTTAATCTAAAGTCGACTCCTATTCGAATTAATTTCGACTATACTTATTTCGTAAGATACGTTTTTAATTAATAACTACGATATTAATTTTACGAATTTATAGACTTTTAAACGCGTAAAACGGGTATATTCGAATAGGAAGTAAAAAGGAAAAATAAATAAAGAAAAAAATAAAAGAAAAATAAAAGAAAAATAATAAAAATAAAAGAAAAATTAAGTACGACTACTACTACCGCGTCTACTATATCTACTACTACTACTACGGCTACCCCGAGTCGATAGAAATAGTATTATAGGGGTTATTATACCTTAGGATAAACGCGTATTAACTATAGTTCGATTTCTATTCGATATTAGCTTAATTCTTACTCGAATTCGACTTAAAATTACGATAAAATCGGTTTAAACTTATATTAAGGAAAATAATAATAATAATAGTAATAATAATAGTATAGGGAGGAAGAAGAAATAATTTTAGAGAATTTTTCGTATAGGGTTATCGACCTTATAGGGTTATATAGGGCTAAAGCCTTTAGCTACCTACCCTACCCTACTACGTTTTACTTAGTACGCCTATAGAATTTTTTTTCTCTTTCCGACTCGACTTGCTTTTTTTTCTCGATTTTTCTACCTATTTTTTACCTACGTTTTTCGACCTTATTTTTCGTTTTTCTTTTCTCTATCTTTCATTCTCGCGGATATATAACCCTTCGTATAAAAGAAATAGTACTAGGGGTATAAGATCCGACTATATTTTTCGACCTAATTTTAATATAACTTCGATACGACTTTAGGATAATTTCGACGCGTTTTCGACCTAAGTCCCTAGGATATATAATACGATAAAATAATATATCCTAGGGATATACGATACTATAAAGTATTATACTCGTAGATATATAATATAATAAAGTATTATACGCTAGGAAGAACCTATTTAAGCTAAACCCCGATTAGTCTCTTATTCGACTAAACCTTTAGATCTAGATAAAAAAGTACTCGGGGATATAGTAATAGTCTATACTACCTTTCTATCTAACTATAAAAAGAAAAGTTACTAGTATCGGAATACTCGTATAACGACTTAAATAGATCGGTAGAATCTTAAATAGGAGTTTAAATAGGAGGCGTAATACTATATAACTCTAGTTAAATATCGGTATAAATCCCTTACGATTCTAACGTAAAATTAGATCGATATTAACTCGATTCCGAAGGATAGGAATAGGGGAATCTCGTATATAAATATTAGGTCTTATTCGTATATTAAATAGAGAAGATAAGTATTTAGGACTAAAGTAAAAGTATACCTAGCGAGGACTATTATTAGTAAGGGTACTTTATCCCTTTATTATTCGATTAGTATATTACTATTATATTATACGTACGTACGGGATCGCTAGGTATAGTTATACGTAAATATCGTAGCGTATTAACCCGCTATATTCGGTAGGGCGATAGAAATACCTAACCGATAAATACTCTTCTTAATTACTATTATAATAGTATCCTTAGTTATTATTATAGTAGTATTCTTAGTTATTATTATACTTTTCTTCGTACTTTTCCCCCCCCGAAAAGGGTTATTAGTCCTTACGATTACTACCGGATTTATAATTATCCTATAGGGATTTAATAGTAAGTATTTTATTAAATTTAAAATACTATTTAAGGTACTTATTAATATATTTTTTATAGGATTCGATATTTCGGATCTAGTAAATTAGGATTATACGACTCTTTAGAGGCTCGAGTTCCTTAACGATCTTAATAATAATAAAAGGAAAAATAATCTCTAGAATCGTCTTATTAATTATAATATAAAGCTACTAGGCGAGAAAAACCTTATACTATAGTTAATAAGTTAAAAATATCGTTTTATTAACCTATATATCGATAGTATATTTAGTATTATAAAGTTCTTATTAAACCTATATAATTAGGCAGCGGAATCGTTTCTAAAAACGCCTTATAAAATAGTATAAGGTACTAGAGGTAAGCTTTTAGTACTATTCGAAGTTTAATTCGGCTATATACTATATAAGTATAGTACTTATAAAAAATAAAAAGTAAAACGGGTAAAGAGTATAGGTATTATTTAATTCGTAAATATAAAGGTATTTATAGAAGAGGTTAATATCTATAAAAGTAATTTTTCTATTTTTATTAATAATAATACCTATACTATTAGGATTTAGAAAGTCTAGGTAAAAAGTACTAATATTATCTTTTTTAAGCCTTTTATTAATAGCTTCTTCGGAGGCCTTATTAATAGTTAGGTTTATTAAAAAGTCTTATTAATAATATTTAGGCTCCGTAAAATCTAACTTAGATTCGGAATCGGAGTTATTAAGAGGTATAGACTATTAATAGCGTTTACCCTATAATATTTATCGGAAGATAGTAGCTTTTATAGTAAAATAAGCGGGTCCTTTATTAATAATAATATATTTTTCGACGAAGGGCTAGACTAAAGCTTATTATAAAAGCGTTTATAAGGGCTCGTAATTAATAGAATATAATTCCTCTAACTCTCCCTCGTCGATAAATATAAAGAAGTCGTATAAAAAGACCTTAGGCTCGAGGATATTATTTATATAATACCTCTTAAAACGGGCTTAAATAATCCCTATTATATTAAGGTACTTATCCCTCGTATTTTTATACTAGAGTACTTTATAATATATTCTAGGATAAGCGCGCTTAAGATAATAAATAACTATATAATAGGTATTTATATAATCTAAATCGTAGTTCGTAAATAAGTTTAGAATAATTATAATAGGTCGTTTAATAAAAAACTTATAAAAGTATAAGGCCTATATAATTATAAGTCGGAACTTATTATCCGTCTAAATACCCTAATATAACTCCTCTATATACTCGACTAGGTTATCGGAGGTAATAAATACGGACCTTTAACGCCCCTTATTTCCTATAGGCTTTAGGGATATTTCCCTAATAATAGCGCCCTCGTCTTCCGGGTTAGAGTCTACCTTATCTATAGTATAAAAGCTAGGCTCCCTTATACTAGTACTAGGCTCGCTTATACGAGAGCTTATCTAAAAGCTAAGCTCCCCCTTTTTCTATACGGGTCCCTTCCCCTTTCCTATAAGGGCAGAGGCGTTCTTAACTATAATATATTTTATTTTAATAAGGCTTATTATTTTACCGAGTCTCCTTAATTAGTCTATTATACCTATAAAACCTAAAATATTATCTAGGTTCTCTATAAATTAAATAGGCGGGGAATATAATAAGTAGTCTATAGTATTATAAAAGTACTATAGGTCTTAAAAGGATACGATACTACTATTATAAAGGGTTATAAGATTTATAATTTATAAGGACTAGCTTATAAGCCTATCCGATTATAAGGATTAGTATAAGGCTTATTTAATTATAAGGATTAGCGAAAAGCCTATCTTATTATCCGATTAGAATAATCGTAAAGTTATTACTATAAGTAAAGTAGAATTACTATTATATAGTATACTTAGGGCTAGATTAAGATATTATAAGAGTAATAATTCTCCTCTATACTTTATATACGGAGAGTATACCCTAATAGGCGGCTATAAGCCCTATAATTAAGGGCGATTATATTATATAATCCTTCCCTTTCTAATACCTTTATACGCTTGTACGTATATTCTCCTACGGCCTCCGTACATTCTAACGAATGTATATTAAGATCCTTACGAGAGTCGAGAGGTTTAGCCTTATATTCTTTGTAATCCGGAATAAAGAAATATAAGTCGTCGGCTAGTTATTCGTTATTATTATTAGACGATTCCGAGGATTCGACTGGGTTATTAGCCGGTTCTTTAGAAATTATAAGAATCTAGTCTCTTATTTTAGTAAAGATAATAAAGGCTCTATTATTATTAGGGTTTTAATTAGTAATACGGCTAGTAACTTAATATATTTAGCACTATAAACGAAGACTTAAAGCTAAAGAGAAAAGAGAAGAAAAGAGGAAAAAGCTATAGATTAATCGTAGCCTATTTATATAGTAGTAGGCACGTAATATAGGAAGAGGGGTAAAGCGGGGTAGGCTATAATTAAATATACGCTACTATAATAAGATATATAGTATAACTAAATATATACCGTAATTAGATATATAGCGCGTTATACTACCCCCCTCCTATAGCCTTAATATACGTATTAAGGTTAAGTATACCTTCTCGTTTTTACCTTAGCGCCTATATAGGCGGCGTTATTATTATTATCCCGTTTATCGTAGTCTATATCTATAGTTATAGATTCGATTTAATACTTTAGATTAATAGGTAGTCCTAGCGCTTTAGGGTATAGGTTATAGTATAATTTAATAGTTATTAGTATATACTTAAAATTCCGAGCCGGGTACTAAGTTTCGTTAGGATTATAGCCTCTCTAGTTAATTTAATATTCTAGTCGTTTACTTTATCCGGTAACTCGTAATCGTAGGATTTAATATACTTCCTATTCTAGTAGGCTATTAATCTCCTTAGGCTCTAGAGCGGGTTATATCTAGCCTAGTAGGGGGTTATTAGCTACTTTTCTTAGGCGGTTAGTATAGAAGAGGTTAATTATCTTATATAACTCCGGTAGATTTAAAATATAGCTATAGCCTTATTCTTTAGTAATTTTAAACAGGCCTAACTATTATATATTAAGCCGAGTCGTAGGCGCTATTATACTAAATCCCTTTTACTATAGGAAAATACTATTACTAACTATAAAGTCTACTAACTAGCGTTTCTTATCTACCTATTTCTTTTATTAACTTTATATAGCTATTATTACTTATTAAGCCTACTATTATACTTCTTTTACTTTAATTACTAGCTTTTATACTTATATTATAGTAGTTATTATAGCCTACGTAGGTTCTTATAGTAGTATTAAGGGGTTATATATATTTTTACTAAGGGCTATTATTAGGGGTACTATATTAATAGAGGAGTACTATAATAAATTATATATAAAGTCGAGCGCTAATAAGAAGTTACTCTAGTCGTTTTAATACTTATTAACGTAAAAGTATAACCTTTAATCTAAATACTAATTAATAACCTTTATACTACCCTATATTTACGGATATAACGTACTATTATATTAATACTTAGTACTTATTAGTTAATTAATCTCCTCTAAGAAGCCTAAGACGAATAGGCCTACGTTATTAATAATCTAGACTACTAGTAACCCGAAAAAGCGGTAGAATTATTAGAAGTAATAGCTAGCGAGGATTTCTACCGTATTTATCTTCTTTCCGGGTAATATAATAATTAAACGGCTAAGTTTATAAACGAATATTTATATATAGTTATAGTCTAGGTAGTCCTTTAGTATCGTTTTCCTATTATAAGCGATATACTCCTAGACGGCGGTTAGTATTAATAAGGGGTATATTAAGCTAGGCGTTTTATCGTAGGGGATTTTATTCCTTTAGTATTTATAGTAATTATAAATATAGCGGCGGATATCCTATTTTATTCTAGGCTAGTAGTAGTCTTACTAAAGTATTTTAATTATTTTATTCTACCTACTATAGGCGAAAATAGTAGGTTTATAAGCTTTATAGATTAGGGTAGTACGAAGGAACTATTTCTTATTAGTCGTCTATTCTAGTATAATTAACTAGGATTTATAATAACTAAAACCTTATATAATATTCTCCTCCTAAATAAGGGAGACTAAGTCTAATCCTATAGGGCCTTATATTTTAATAGTATAGACTAGTATAATAATAATAGGGGTCTTAGGTAGATTAAAACCTAGCTTCTCTTATAGGATTATAATAAGTATATATTCTTCTTTTTCCCTAGCCTTAATAGTAGATAGCTTAGCCGTCTTTCGAGATAGGGCGTTTATAACTATATTAAGTTATCCTAGGCGATAGAGGAAATAGATATTAAACTAAGCGAGGAAATCGGACTAATAAACCTATTAGGTAAAGAGTATTCTCTTAGTCGCGAAATATACTAGTACTTTATAATTTATTATAATATCGAGCTTCTATCCGAGGAACTCTAAATAAAAGTACTTAAGACTCTATACGATAACGAGGAGCTCTTAGTCTTAAATCGGGTATACTTATTTAGCTAGGACTATAGTCTTCGAGAAGAATCCTATTAGTTTCTAGGTCGAATTAGTCTATTATTACTAGAGGATACTAATAATAGTATTATAAGAGGTATTAGTCTTTAATCTAGTAAGTAACTTAGGGCGGAAGAAAACGAATATAGGTACTTTTATTACTAGCTTTTTTATTTATTTAAACGCCTAATACTACTCGGGTCCTAAAATAAAATTAATATCCTTTTTTAAGAGTTTATTTAAAGGCTTTACTATTTAGCTTATATAATAGTAGAAGATTCGGATAAAGTTATATAGGCTAATAAAAGAATAAATAGCCTTATAATCGTATAAGTCCTTAAACTTCTAGTCTTAGATAGCTTATACTTTATAGGGGTTAATACTTAGTCCTTCTTTAGTATAGAGTATAACTCCTAGATAATTAACCTTTATAATATTAAACTATAATTTCTTTATATTTCCTTAGAGGTTAGCTTAATAAAGGCGCTAAATAACTTCCTAGGTCCTATCGGCTAGATAATCTTATTATTCCCCTTAGAATATCGGAGTATTTAGTACTATTTTTTATCCTTATTAATTAATTAATTCTAACGTTTAGTATTAGCTTAAATCTTAGGGTCGATTAATTAATTAGGAGCCTATCGAAAGAGAAGTATTAAGGGTAAATATTTAATAAGGGTAGGTAGGTTATTAGGCTAAATAAGTTAATAGGCAGCGTAATTAAGTAATAGGTTCTTCTCCGCTATTTAGAATAAGCCGATAAAAATATTTTACGTATAATCGGTAACTTAAAAGGTTTTTTAGGGAAATAACTAGCTATTAATAATAAGAGTAGTAATTAAATATTTACGAATATAGTTAGCCTCGTATCCTTAGAAGTTAACGAGAGGTACTAGCTTTACTAAGACTAGCTTAGTACCTAGGCGTTTAACTACTTATTAGGTAAAGCGGCGGCTAACGAGGAGATAGGAATCTATTCTAGTATTATATAGTATAAAAGTATAAAGGGTAATACTATTAATTTATATTTAGCTATCGATAGTAAACGAACCTTTTATTACTTTCCCTATTCGTAATACCTTAGGGATTATTATAAAGACTTCTAATAGTCCTAGGCTTTTCCCGAATCCGACGAGTTATTAAAGTCGGTAGTAGTTATACTAGGGGTTAGGGGTCGAGGGACCTAAGCTATACGCTATTTATCGGGATAGTCTTTAGCTTAATACTCCTTTTTCCTATAAATAAAATAAGTCCTATTTTCCTAATAAACTTTCTTCTTATCGGGGGTTAAGGCTTAGCCTTTACCCTTAATAATAGCCGGCTTTTTTAGGTTATCTATTAGCTTATTATTATAATATAAGCGGGGAGTCTAGGTTATTTCTATTATCTTCCTCTTCCTATAATAAATAGTACCTTTAATACTAATATAAAAAGCTTTATAGTTAATCCGGGGGTCCTTAGCTTTTTCGAAAAGGCTTAGGTCGAGTCTAGTAGGTAGGTATTCCTATAACTCCTACTTTATTATCTTATTAAGGATCTAGGTCTATACTATTAGAAGATTAAACTCTATAATAAAAAGCTATATATCCTATTTTCCGTAGACTAAGAACTTAAGCTTACTTAATTATTCCTTAGCTTCCGAAAACTCGTTTAGATTATTAAAGGCTAATTTAAAATACTAAACTATTTTAACTAGCCTAGAGAAAGGCTAGGTATCGGAATTATACCTTATTTTAAGGGCCTGCTTAGCTAAGAAAATCTATCCGATTATCCTCTATCTAGAAGGAAGGTTAATTAATCCTTATCTTCGATCGGAGGTTATTAAGGAAGCTATTAAATTCGGTTTCTTTCCTCTAAATAAGCCGATAGTCTTAATCTTAGTTCTCTCTTACTTATTATAGTACGAGCTAACCTACCCTAGGGGAGTAATAGGGGCGAACTCCGGCTAGGCTACCTTATTTATTAGGGTAAAGGTAATAACTATTAGGGTATTAGGATTAGTAAAAGTAGTCGAGGTAGTACGATATAAACGGCTATTATTAATCGAGTCGGTATTAGGGACTTATATTTCGAGAGTATATAGTCGGTTCTTCTAAAGGTCTTATATCTTAGTTCGTATTTAAAATATCTCTTCGGTCTAGGTTTTTATAGCCTAAGTCTAATAAACTACTATACGTATAAGCGACTAAAAGTCCTCTAGCGTAGGTATTATTATCTTAAGGGATTTCGAGGAGGAAGCTATACTAGTCGTTTCGCTAGCTTCTAGTTCCTTTAAAGCTAATTATACTAAACATCGGGGTACTAATCCTTCGGCTTCCGATATTTAGGTAGTTAAGGGTTATAGTCGTAGTCGAGTTATAAGGTTTTCTATCCTTACGAGGACGTAAAAAGTATAAATACGTATTTTAAGACGCTTATTAGTATTATTTAAGCTTTAAATAGTAATATAGCTAGTAACTTAATATATTTAGTACTATAAACGAAGACTTAAAGCTAAAGAGAAAAAAGAAGAAAAGAGGAAAAAGCTATAGATTAATCGTAGCCTATTTATATAATAGTAGGCACGTAATATAGGAAGAGGGGTAAAGCGGGGTAGGCTATAATTAAATATACGCTACCGTAATAAGATATATAGTATAACTAGATATACGCTATAATCAGATATATAACGCGTTATAATTAGTAAGGTTATAAGCGAGATTAATAATAATTAGGTTATTCTTAGAGTTATTATCTTTCTTTATAAAGGTATTTAGCTTTAGAATAAATAGGGCTTTTTTATTAGTTAGTTTCCGGGTAAAATCCTAAGGCTTCGATAATAAATTATTTAGTTATTAACTAGGATTTTACTAGGATTTCCTTTTTAGTATAGGTTCGACTAGGGATTTATTAGGTTATTAAAAGGGTCTTTCGGAGGAGGTATATTAAGCGGTATTATTTTAAAAACGCCCCTAGGTTCTTCGAGTAAGTTTAGTCTATAAGTTAGGGATTAAACGTTTATACTCGTAAGCCTACTCGTTTAACGTATTATTTCTAATTAGTTAATAAAAAGTTTTTTAGAGTAGAATATCTAGTCGGGAGAAGACGATTATAAGTATTAATTATTTAAGGTAAAGAGTAGTTTAGGCTATCCTTTTTATTTTTAAAACCTAGGAGTAGAAGTCTTTATTTACGAGAATATTCTAAGAAGTAAAGATCTTTTTCTATATTACTTAGGTAATAATATTAGTATAAATAGTAAATCGTTTCTAAAGGATAAATACTTATCCTTAAATACTAAGGCTAGGAAGAGTAAATTTAAAGTAAGCTTAGGAGTCTAAATTACCTAAATACTATTCTATTACGGATCCTTAGAAAAGAGAAAGGATTAGTCGAGTAAATTCGTTTATATATTCTTTACTTTAAATAATAATTTATTTAAGAGTATTAATAAAATAATTAATACTTCGGTAAATAATTATTCGATCGGTTTCCTTAATTTAATCGAATATCGTATTAAAGGTATTAGCTAGTTTAAATTAGCCGATATCCTTCGCTTAGAGCTAGACTTATTATAATACTAGTTTCTCGGAAGTAAATCTTTGGAAAAAGCGGGGATTATCTCTAGGGTCCGGGTTTCTATATCCGGGGGGATTAGGGGATATACTTTTAAGAATATTCTTAATTAATTTAATTAGTATTTCCTCGTTTATAAAGTAAGAAGATTATTTCTCGGATTTAATAGGGGATTTAATCGAAGGTTTATATTCTACTAGTTAAGGAGGAGTTTTTAGCCTTTATAATAGGCTAGCTTTAGCTAGAATTATTAGTTATTTCCCTTTTCCTTTAGTATTATTTATCCTTTTAAGGAAATACTAAACTTTACTAGGTTAATCGTTAAAAGGAATATTAGGAAAGTAAGGGATTTTATTTAGTATATATTAGATTTAATTAACTTAATCGAAGAGCTAATCTCGGTTTTTAACTACTTAAGGGTTAGTAAGGAAGGTATTAATTACCTTATATAAATCGGGCTTTAAAGGATTATTCTAATAAGTAGAATAACGATTAATTAGTCTAGTCTCTCTATATTTAAAGACGGGGAATAATCCCTTAAAGGGATAAGGCTTTCCTACTTTATAATAAGAGTTAAATACGAGAGTCTCTTCTACTTAAGCGGTATACTCTTACTTAAGAATCTTAAGAAGTTAATCTAAAAATAAAGGTTATACTTTAGGTATATTAGTATATATATAATATAGTTTCCTTCTAAGGAAGATATCTATACTTATAAAGTCGTTAATTAGTATATTTAGGTCCGACTTACTATTCTAATAACTAGAGATTAGTAAGTTAATAAACGTAATATAGAATTACTACTAGTTAATATATACTTATACGTATAAATAATTAATAGGCTTAGGAAAGGCGGGCTAGCTATTAATTATAAGGTATAGAGTAACTATTATAGTAAATATAAGTATAATAAGAATCTTTTAAGAATAATAATTATAAGATAAAAAAGACTATTTAGCTATTTAGGGGGTAGTTAACTATTAAGTATTAGTTTTAGTTATTATTATTCTTATATATTTATTAAGATTTTTTAGTAAAAACTAAAAACGTAATTTTACTATAAAATCGTAAGATATCTATAAGTATAAAAGGTTAGACTATACTCTCGATCGTTTTCGATAATAGATTATTAATTACTTCGTAGGAAGTTAGATAATAGAATAAAGGGATTATCGGCAGGAAAGCGCGGAGAAAATAGGTTCGTATAGTATAATAATTAATTATATCGGATAATAATAGTAATAGTAATTTAATAAAGAAGAGGAAAGGTAATTAAATTAAGTATTTATTAATATATAGGGAAAACCTCTTCTCTTTATACTTAATATTTTGGGAACCGTAATACTTATCGACGTTATTAGAGGTACTCTATAAAGCCTATATATAGATATTTTCGGAGACTATTTTTATACTTTAATAAGTACCTTAGTTAATTTATAATAGCTCTTTAAGTATTATACGTTTTAGGGGATAGTTTGGATTCTTTATAACCGAGTATAAAATAGGATCCGAGTATAGAATAGGATCCGAGTATTCGGCTGGATAAGATAGGTATTTCCTAATCGGGAAATCGGTACTTTGGATCGAATCGCTATTGGATTCGTCGGTTATTTATTCCTCGATTTATTACCTAGGAAGAAAGGAGAAAAGAGGAGAAGAGAAGAGTTTTCCTTCCTCTTGTCTTTATATATATAATTATATTCTTAATTATATTCTTCTTCTAGGTCGAGAATAATCCTATCTATAATTACGTAATATAATTATATAATAATTCCTTATTTATTATAAATAGTATATATATATTATATATAATAGTTATTTAATATTTAACCCCGGTATTTATTTATTCTAGTATTATATTTAATAAATATAATAAAAACACTTATAGCCTCCCTTAAATAATATAGCCTAAGGGTATTTATTTATACGGTTTTATTTATTTAAATATAATAGTATTATATTTAAAATAAAAATATAAAAACTCTTATTAAGTAAAGAGAAAAAAAAAATTCTTTAAGTAGTAAAAAAAAAATTTATATAAGAGGAAAATCCTGAAAAGCTTAAATAGGATAAAAAACCTCTTTATTTATAAGCTTAAGTAAGAAATAATAAAGGTATAAAATCATAAAAAGCTTTATTAGTTAATTCTTTAGTAAAAATATCTACTATATTATCTTTGCTTTTAATATAGTATATTATTATTTTCTTTTGCCTTAAATTAGCCCTTAAATAAAAGTAGGCTAGGTCGATATGTTTAGACCTTTTATAAAATTCAGGATTTTCAGCTAATTTTAAAGCTCCTATATTATCTATTAATAGAATAGGTATATTTCTTATTATTTTAATATCTAAGCCTTGATTTATTATAGTAAATAATCTATTCAGGTATAAGGCTTCTTTATTAGCCTCCCTAAGTCCTATAAATTCAGCCTCTGTACTAGAAAGTGCTATTGATTTTTGCTTACTAGAAGCCCAGCTAATAATATTATTATGTATATAAAAACAATAGCCAGAAATACTCTTTCTTTCTATTAAATCAGAAGCCTAACTAGCATCTGAAAATCCCTTTATACCGTATGTATTTTTAGGTATATTTCCTTTATAAGTAATAGATTTACTAGGGAATTTATTTAAGTATTTCTATATAGTATTTAAAGCTAAAATATGTGTATTATCAGGTTTAGAAGCAAATCTAGCACAAGATATAACTAAATATAAGATATTAGGTCTTGTTTATAAAGCTAGGTATAATAAAGAACCTATTTCTTTTTGGTATTGTAATATAATGTCTTTATTAGGCGTTGTAGTTGCTTTTCTTAGTTTTATTCCAGGTTTACTAGGTATATCTGAGTAACCAATGCTTTCTTTATTTAATTCTTTAAGCTTATTTCTAGTATATTTTTCTTGGGTTATATTTAATGTATTATTAGCCTTATTAAATTGTATATGTATTCCTAAAAAGTCTTCTAGATAGCTAAGATCTTGTATTTTTAGATCTGTATTTAATCTCTATAGTACTAGAGTAATAATATGATTGTTTTTAGCGGCTACTAAAATATCGTCGACGTGTATAGCTAAGGCTATTTTTAGCTCTTTATTTATAAATACTCCCTTATCTAAAATAAGGGGGTAAAATCCCTGTTTTTTAAGAGTAGAGGATAAATAATTATACTATAGCTTCGGGCTTTATTTAAGGCCGTATAACGCTTTTCTTAATTTAATTATAAGCTTATCTTGCTTATATAGAGTCTTCTAATTCGAAGGGAATTTTCCTTTGTTTTTATTATAATAATCCTCTATTATATATTCTTCGAATTCGGCTAGGAATTTCACATATATATTTGTATCTACTTTAGCGTATATAAAGGCATTCTTTATATCGTATTGTTTAACAATCATATTATTATATAAAGCTATTAATAATAGTATTCTAATACTTTCAGGCCTGGCTATGGTTAAGAACGTTTCTAAGTAATCTAAGCTATAAACCTAGTTAAAACCTTGTACTATAAAGCGGGCTTTGTATTTCTTTATATTATTATTATTATCTTTCTTTAGCCTAAAGACCTAACGGCCTCCTAAAGGCTTCCTATCTTCAGGTGCCTTTATAATATCCTAAGTTTCTTGATTTATTAATTCGTCTATTTCTGTTTTTATAGCTTTATTCCACTCGTTATAATTAGGGCTTTTTATAGCCTGTTTTAACGTAGTTAGTTCTAATGGATCTAGATTTACTAATATATTTAAAATAGCTTCTCTTTTACTATTATTTAATATATAATTTATTTCAGGGAATTCTTTATAGTCTTCTTTATCTTCTATAGGCTTTTTAGGTATTCTTATTTCTATAGAAGGCAGATCCTTTCCTTGTATTACTTCTGTATTATTATTATTATTATCTGTATTATTATTTGTATTATTTTCTTGAATTTCTTCTTGTATTTGTTTATTTACTTGTTCTTGAATTATTTTATCTTGTTTATTATTATAACTAGACGTTATAGACTGTGTTATAGAAGGTAATGTATTAAAATCTAATTGTATATTTTCTTTATTATTTTCTTTGTTATTTTCTATGAATTTATTTTCTAGAATTACTATATCTCTAGATACTATTATATTCTTTTTACTAAAATCCTATATCTTATAAGCATTATTAAGGTAGCCTATTATAACTCCTTTATTTACTCTAGGATCTAGTTTTGTATCTGGATTTTTATTCTTATAGTATATAATACTACTAAAGATTTTAATTTTATCTAAGTCTTCTAGAGTAAGTTCTATATTATTTTTAATTTCTAGAGAATATTTATAACCTAAATAGGCATATAGAGACCTATTATATAAATAGGTAGCTATTAATATAGCTTCTCCCTAGAGGTAGTAAGGTAAATTTACTATATAAATAATAGCCCTGACTTTATTTAATAAAGTACGATTTATTCGTTCTATTTTACTATTAGGCTCTTTAGTATTTGGAGGGCTAGTATTAAAAATAATGCCTTGTTTTATATAATAGTTTTTAATATTATAAATAAATTCTTTAGTATTATCTGTAAATACTTCTTTTATTTTAATATTATTATTATTATTTTCTACTCTTGTTTTATAGTTAATAAATTCTTGTAAAGCAGCGTCTTTATTTTTAATTAAAGCTACTTCTAGATATCTAGAATAGGTATCTAGGAAGGTAATAAAATAGCTATATTTATTATAAGTTGGTATTTTAATCGGCCCCTAGATATCTATACTTATTTTTTCTAAGTATGTATATCTCTTTTTAGAGGCCTTCTTATTTATTTTATTAGTTAATTTAGCTTCTATATATTCTTTATATTGTTTTATTTGCTTAATAGTTGAGTAGTTAAAAGTAATGTTTTTATCCTTGCTTTTTAATAGCTTTATTAACGTCCTATAATTAATATAGCCAAGTCTTTTATACTAAAGATATAAGTTAATATCTTTATTTAACTTAGTATTTAGTATAGTATTCCGTATATTTTTATTCCCTTTAGTAATTAAAAGAGGAATATAATATAACTTATTATATATATTTCCTTTAGCTATTTCTTTTCCTTTATTAAATAGCTATATATTTTTATTATTTATAACTACGTATATTTTAGAAAAGCAGGATTGACTTATAATATTTATACCTAATTCAGGTATATAAAAAATATTACTTATTTTATAGTATTGTTTATTATTTTTAAACTAAAAAATAATATCTCTAGCTCCTCTTATAAGGATTATACTTGCCTTTCCCTATTGTACTTCTGTATCTATAGTACGATAATTGCGAAGAAGGTCTTTATTATATATAATATACTTTATTACTCCCGTATTATAAAGGAAGGGGGTATTTTTACAATAGGAGATAGAGAAGATCTTTGGATCCTGAATTCTTTGTCTTATTTCTTGAATTCTATTATAATTACTATATAAGTCCTGAATTCCTTCTAAAGGTCCTATATTTTTATTATTAGTTATTATATTTATAGAAGGAAGAAGGGGGTTATAATTTACCTCCGTAATATCCATATTAATATCTTCGAATTCGAGGTCTTCGTCTTCTTCGTCTATTTCGTATTCTAATCCTAAAGGAGAGTTTTCTTCGACTTCTTCTATTTCTCTTTCCTTTACGGGAAGAATTCTAGGTGCTTGATTTATCGGGCAGAAAGAAGAAGAAGAGAGAGGTTATTTCTTAATAGTCCGTAATATAGGACTAACGGGGGTATTTATAAGGATAGTTACCTTGTTTTTCTCCTTCTTATTCGTAAAGGAATTCGTAGAATCCTTTATCTCTTTTTTCCTTGAATAAGGAGAGAATCTTTGTTTTCCCTTTTAGGAAGGCCTTTATTAGGAAGGGGTCTTATCCTCCTACTAGGAAGGTGCTTTCTATAGGTAAAGGTACTAATAGCCATCTTCCTTATAGCCCTTATTCTTATAATTCGGGCAGAAAATGAATTCTTTCTTAGCCTTATAAGGCTTCTTCCCTTTATAGGCTGTAAAAACCTTGTCCGTATTATTCGACTTGTTCTTTTTCTCCTCGTCGATAAGAGAGGAAAACAAAGAATCGAGGTTATAGGCTTTTTTATTATTTCGTAAAGCCTAGGTAATATTCGTAATAAAACCCGTATAATCGTCTTTTAAGCTAAAAAGGGTTAGCGAGATAATAATAACTTTAGGGATTATAATATCCCTAGAAAGGAGTTCCTTATAATAGGACTTTATTATATTAAGGTAAACCTCTATTTATCCTTCTTTATAGGAGGAAGTAAATAATTCTCCTATAAGAAGAAAGTTAGAGGTAAAAAACGAGGGATTATATAGATCTTTAAGCTTATCCTAAGCTAATTTTATATCTTTAATATACTTTATTTAGGTTAAAGGCCTATTTTCTATATAAAGCCTTAGAAGGGCTATAGTATCTTCGGCCTTATTATAGCCTTCTTATTATACGGTAGCTAAAAGCTTCTCCCGTATAAGGGCTAATTCTATTCAGAGAGCCTAAGCAGAGTAATTCTTCGAGCCTTAAAGCTTCGAAAAGTCGTAACGAGTCTTAGAAGACATTGTTTAGACAAAGAATAGTATTATAGTATTATAGAAAAGAAGGGCTTTCTTCTAGTATTATTTTTAAGGTATTTAGTTGCGAATTAGGTATTCTAGAAGCAAAAGAAGAATTACTACTATATAAGTATAAAAGGTTAGACTATACTCTCGATCGTTTTCGATAATAGATTATTAATTACTTCGTAGGAAGTTGGATAATAGAATAAAGGGATTATCGGCAGGAAAGCGCGGAGAAAATAGGTTCGTATAGTATAATAATTAATTATATCGGATAATAATAATAGTAGTAATTTAATAAAGAAGAGGAAAGGTAATTAAATTAAGTATTTATTAATATATAGGGAAAACCTCTTCTTTTTATACTTAATATCTCGGGAACCGTAATACTTATCGACGTTATTAGAGGTACTCCGTAAAGCCCGTATATAGACGTTTTCAGAGACTATTTTTATACTTTAATAAGTACCTTAGTTAATTTATAATAGCTTTTTAAGTATTATACGTTTTAGGGGATAATTTAGATTCTTTATAACCGAGTATAAAATAGGATCCGAGCGTAGAATAGGATCCGAGTATTCGGCTGGATAAGATAGGTATTTCCTAATTAGGAAATCGGTACTTTAGATCGAATCGCTATCGGATTTATCGGTTATTTATTCCTCGATTTATTACCTAGGAAGAAAGGAGAAGAGAGGAGAAGAGAAGAGTTTTCCTTCCTCTTATCTTTATATATATAATTATATTCTTAATTATATTCTTCTTCTAGGTCGAGAATAACCCTATTTATAATTACGTAATATAATTATATAATAATTCCTTATTTATTATAAATAGTATATATATATTATATATAGTAGTTATTTAATATTTAACCCCGGTATTTATTTATTCTAGTATTGTATTTAATAAATATAATAAAAACACTTATAATATCTTAGTATAGGCGTAAGATATAGCTAATAGAGATTTTATAAAGATTTCCTCCTAGTAAACGCGGTAATTTCCTCCGAGGTAAATAGGACTTTTCCTAAAGAAGTCTAGGTCGGAAATCCTAGTAAAATCTTTATTTATTTATTATAAAGTCCTAGTCGGAAATCCTAGTAAAGTCCTAGTTGGAAATCCTAGTAAAGTCCGGAGCGATTTATAGGGGTATTAATAAACGTCCCGTATTAAGTATATAATCCGTACTATAGGAAATAGGACTTAGTCTAGGCTTCGTACTAAGGTAAGTTTAAGTCCTAAGACTAGAATATAACTAAGGTTAAAGACCCTTATATAAGGTCCTTCCTATATACGTAATTACCTATAACCCTACCCGGTAGGTATATAAAAGGGCGGGGAAAAAAAAACTCGAATAGAGAAAAAATATAAATAAAAACGTAAAAGAAGAAGAAAAAGGAAAGAAAGAATAATACCGTCTTAATATAAAGAAAGTAATAGTAATAGTAATTATAATAATACTAATAATAGCCTAGATATTATTTCCCTAGGAATAGCGCCTATAGTATTAGTAGGGGTAAAGCCTCCTTAGGGAGGGGAGACCCCTATTATACCTAAGAGGGTTAAGCCGGCTAAGGCTAAGACGATAATAAAGGGTAGGGGCAAGGGTAGTAAAAGCCTAGGTATTAATCTATTAGGAATAGTACCCGCTAAGATAAAAGGGGTTATTCCTTCTCTAGAAGGGGTAGGCTTAATTATACTTATATAGGCTAAGCCGGCTAAAGAGATAATAAAGGAGGCTATAATAAGGCTAGCGGTAATAATAATAATTAGAGCAGAAGAAAACGCTATAATACTATATACGTTTAATAAGATAAAGGTAGTATATACTTATATAATAAAGGCTATTAGAATAAATAACTATCCCCTTTATAAGGCTAAGGTAAGAGTTATTAAGGAGGGATAAAAAGGTTAAAGACTATAGGCTAATAAATATAATAATAATAATATCTAATTAAGTTAAAAAGGCTATAAGCTACCTCCTACTATTATATAGCCCCTATTATTTATAATAGTTCTACCCTTTATAATAATAATAATAATAATAATAAGGATAATTATAATAATAATAATAGTAATAATAATTATAATAATAAAGTAATTATAGTAAAGGGGGGCGATATTACCTAAGGCAATAATAATAACGATTACGATAATAAGGGTAATCGTAATAATAAGGACGAAAAAGAGAATAAAGAGGAAGAAGTAAAAGATAATAATAATACCCCCCTAGTCCTAGTATTAAGAAAAACGCCGATAAAAAAAATAAAAATCGCCTTAGGCGGGGTAGATTAGGCTATACTATATATTTATTATATTTCCCTATACTAATAGTACTTTAATTAGGTTAATCTAATACTATAAAGGGCTAAGTATAACTATATTAGCTATACTTATATATATTACCCTTATTATCCTACTACCCCCCTTTAGGCCCGCGTTTACCGTATTTAGTAAATAGAAATTATACGTAAAAATAAGGGTAAGATAAATAAGGCGGAAGTAGCTTTAAAGGCTATAATAGTACTAGGAAAGGAGTTAATAATACTAGGTAATAATAACTAGTACTCGGGTAGGAGGCTATTTATAATAAAGTAAGTACTACTAAGAATAAAGCGGAAATAGTAAAGCTAACGGGGGTATAGGGCGGTTATAAGGATAATTATAAGGGAAAAAGGGGGAGAGGAAAGGGGAGGGGGAGGTATAATAGCTAGGGCGGGTATAATAAAGCGGTTAATAATACTAAAGGCATAGGTAGTAATATTAGAGAGAGGAGGAGTAGGAGGGGGGGAGAAAAAGGTAATAATAATAAAGCCGAAGGCGCCGAAGGCGCCGAAAACGCTAAAAACGCTAGCTAAAGGGGGTAAGCGGAAGCGCCTTCTTAATATAGTACTATTAATAATACTAATTAAGAGGGCATAAACCTACGCTATTACCCGCTATAAGAACTAGATAGAAAAAGAAATACGTTTACTAGTATAGTTATTTAAACCTTATATTAGGCTTTTAAGAATACTTATAATTATAATCGATATTTCTAAAGTAGTAAGTACTACTTTCTATTAGATAAGAGTCTTATATACTAATATAAATCTAAAGGGTATATTATTATTATAAGTAACTAGGCTATAAAGTACCTTAAACCTCTTAAACGCATTTATCCTATTAAGGGCGATTAAAGGTTCCTAAGTCGGATTAAGGTAATTAGTCTAATAAATAAGTACTTTCTAGCGATAACCCCTTTTAACCTTAACCTATTATATAAAGAGGATTTTATTGATTTCCTACTTATCCTCTTTATTAATACGGATAATAGGTAATTATAGGTTATCGACTATTTAACTAAGAATAGGATTTAAAACTACCTAACGAAGAAGATTATAATTAAATCGATTATATATACCCGAGGGAAAGTTAATTAATTCTACTACCTCCGGGGAGATAACCCTTCCTACCGTATATTTAGTATAATACTAATTGAGCTTTTTCTTTAGGCGTTTAGAACTAAAGTTCTATAGATTTAATTATACTTTATCGTTTACCTAGAAGTATTCTATTAGCCGGCGGGAGGTATTAGAATAAACCTTATTATCTTAGGAAACGGTAGTATCCGCCGCCTAATAAATATTAATAATTTCCTAAAGCTTTAAGATAAAGGCTTATGCTTAGCTAATAGGGGTATATTTAAAAGGGGGTAGAGAGTTATTAAACTAGGGTATTAAAAAGGGGGTATTATAGCTATATATAATAAAGAATAGTATTATACCTATAGCCGAAGAAATATAGCTATTAAAAGATATTTAAGCTACTAGGAGCTAAATATCCTAATCGTCCTAATTATAAATAATAACTATACGAAGGTATACTTAGATATTTTAATTTACCCGTTTATTACCCCTGTTCGTTTAGGGGTAGTAAGTAGTACTAAGGAGTTAAGAAACGCTATAAACCTTATATATATATACCTAAAAATCCCTAGTCTAATTTAAACTATAATTACTTATTATAAATACTAGTTATTAATAGAAATAAATAAAATACTATAGAAAGTATTTAGTATATAGCTCTATATTTATTATAAGTATTAATTCAAGGAGGATCTTTTTACTTAGGTAATCTTAAATAACCTAAAGATAATAATTACCTTATAGTATAAGGGGAAAGTTAATTATAAAGTCTATTTAAAAGTAATAATAAAACTAGTTAAAGGTAGGGAGGGAGTAAAGGAGGATAGTTATTAAGTAGTCTATATAAATACGTACGTATAAGATAGGAAAGTAAAGGTAATCTAAATTATATATAAGTAAAGATAAATACCTCTTCCTTATCGTATAAGGAAGGGGGACTATATACCTATTTACTATCCTATCTTTATCGACTCCTATCTCCTCTTCTAGAAGGAAACTCCTTTAGGCTAAGTCGTATAATATTATAAGATATCCGGACCCCTATTCCTAAATCGTACGAGGTATAATAGCCCAGTACTATTTACTCTATAACTTCTTAGGGTAGGGCAGGCTTAGTAAAAAATCACTTACTTATAAAATTACTTATGAGTGATTTTGATTTTGAGTGATTTTACGATGATTTTTTGCTTAGTAATATGATTTTGAGTGATTTTACAGAGCTTGAAAATCAGAGTGATTTTTAAGTGATTTTTTATTAGTGATTTTATATACGATTTTCTGATTTTATAAAATTATTAGGTATTTTTTTTTAATTTAGTATATAGTATATATAGTTAATAAATATACCTTAGAACCTATTTTTAGCCTTATAATAGTAGAAAGAAAGTAGAAATATAAAAAAACCTTTTTTTAATTTTTAAATATAATATTATAAATAGAATTTTAAATTAATTATTTAACTTTTATATAACTTTTTAATTACTTATAAATTATAAACTAAAGTTATAACTCTTAGTTAATTAATAAGTACTTAAATAACTTAACTTAATACCTTAAGTCTTAATTAATACTTATTTATTTACTTTTAATTAGAATAATAAATTAAGTTATTAATATTAAAACCTCTAATTATACTTATAAATATAAATATAATAAATAGTAAAAGAAAAAAATTATAAATAGCTTGGAAAATTAAACTATAGAATAGGTTCTTTTATATTAATATAATATCCTATAAGTTTTCTAAAAACTCTTTAAAATTAAAGTATAAAAACTTTTTTTAAAAAAAGTATACTTATTATAAACTTATTAGGCTCTAAATATAAGAAGGCGTTTTATCTTTTTTACTATTAAAAGATAACTTATAAAATAAAGAGTATTTTATTTTTTTAAGTTTTATATTTTCTTAGGGTTTATAAGTAATTACTAGTAAATATTTTTTTATTTTCTTATATTTTAAAAATACTTTATATAAAGCTAATAGTTATTATAAATAGAAGTTTTAAGCGTTTATATTTAAATAAAGAATATATACTAATTATATATTCTTTTACTAATTTTTTATAATATAATTTTTATTATTAAAAAAGCTCTTTTATTTAAAGAGTATATATTAATAGTTTAATATAAATAAAATACTTAAAAACTCTCTTTAAAAGTCTTTTTAAGTTTCTTATAAGGGAAAGCTTTTTTAACTATTTTTTTTTAATTTTATTTAAGCTTATAAGTACTACTTATATTTTAATAATATTAAAATACTAAAAGAAACTACTTATAATAACCCTAATTAAAGAAAATAAAATACGTATAAATTATATATACTTTATACTCTTAATATAGTATAGTATAGACTTTTTACTTAATTTTTTTTAATTCTCTAAGGTTATTTAAAAAATTATTAAGTAAAAGTCTTCCTTTAGGTATATAATAGAAAAACCTTTATAAAAGTAATTAATAATTAGGAGAAAATTATAAAAATAAAAAAAAATATTCTACTAGAAAATATAAGCCTTATTTATACTTTATACGTTTTTTTAGTTTTTTTTATCTTAATTATAGGTTTTTTTTAATAAAAAAACAAAAAAAAGATACATAGGTTTCTTTACCCCGCGTTTTATACTTGTATATTAACCTGTTAAGTTCTATACCTATTTAGTATACTATATAGTAACGAAGGTACTTTAAAGTTCCCTACTTTTATAAGGTACTTAGGTAGGCTTAGTACTATATAATAGGATTATTCTTTATACCTAATTTTCAATATACTATAGATAATAAGTACTATTTTTTATTCTTCTACTTTTTAAAAAATAAAGAAAAATAAAATAAATTATATAAAAATATATAAAAAATACGTCTTTTAAAGCTCTTTAAAGGGAAATTTTTTATACTTTTTTTCTTCTTTTTTACGCTTTTTTCTAGTATTTTTATACTAAGTATCTACTTATCCTACGATTCTTTATATTAAATACGAGCTTTTAAAGTATCTTTTAGAACCTTCTTACTAAAAATCACTATAGAAAGACTACAAAGCTACATACAAGGAAAAAAAAAATACTTATAGATTACTAAGAAACGGCGCTTCCTAGTATACGTACCCTTATACCTACTTTCTATCTACTTATATAGTAAGAAAAATTTTTCCTTCGACGTTTTCTTTAACAACTTCATAAAAACACCAATACTCAATACAACTTCAAATTACTACAACTCTTTAAAATCAAGCCTTACGAAGCTAAAAAGTATACTATTTTAAAGCTCTTTATACAAGGAATCTTTTATAACTAACCTTTCTTAGCCTAGACTTCTTATTCTTCCAACAATGCCTAATTTAAACCCTGAACCTATCCAAAGCTCCGAAGCTACGAAAAATAAACTATATAAAGCTTACGATAACCTTACTTAAATAATTAAGGATAAATTTACACTTATAGAACGAGAATCGCGTATACTATTTAACGAAGACTTTCCGGATAAATATATTTTTAATAAGGTAATATTTTTATATAGAGAATAGAAAATACTCTAGGGTTTATTTAAAGCGTAGAAAAAATTAGAAACTTCTATATATAGTTCTTTAGAAGATAAAGAAGATAAGTAGTTCTTTTATACTTATTAAGGACTAAGGCTAGTTAATTAGTTTTTTTACCTTAGTTTTAGATTATTACTTAGGTTTTTCTAGTTAATAAACGCTTTTTTATAAAATTAAAAAAAGTATTATATTATTTACTTCTAAGTTATAGTATAAGTAATAGACTAATAGAGTATAATATAATTATAGTTTTAATACTATAATTTTAATTAAGAAATAGTATAAATTAGTAATATTTATTAGTATTTTTATTATAAGCTTTTTAAAAATATATAATAAAGAAATAATTTATAAGAAGCCTAGTATTAAAATACTAATTTTTTTCTACTTTAAGTAAAAAGTAGAATTTTTTCCTATTTTTTTATTATTTTTATAAGTTATAAAAGCTTTTATTAAGGAAGATATAAAAATATTAGTAAAATACTACTAAGTAAAAGAAATACTTTTTTATACTTAAAAAAAGACTTTAAAAGATACTTATTATACTTAATCTAAACTTTGGATTATAAAGATTTTGGTTATTTTTTTACTTTATTTTTTTAAATTTATTTTCTATTTTTTCTTAGGGGTTGAAAGTCCTACCCTATACTAAGTCTAAGAATTACTAATATTTTTATAGTATCTAGTATAATAAGATTAAAAATTAGAGAAAAATAAAATAAGATAGTATAAAGAAAGAAGATCTTATATCCTAGTTTTTGGACTTATAGGGCGTTTATTTAGGTAGAAAAAAAATAATATTGTTTTTTCCTTTATTTTTCCTTACTCTCTTTTTTTTCTATATATAAAATCCTAGTAAGAACTTCAAGTTCTTTTTTAAAATTTATAACTTCCTTAATAAAAGCTTAAAAGAAAAGTAAAAATTCTTATTAGTATTTTTAAAGCCTTAGAAAAGTAAAAATATTTTTAGCTCTTTTTTAAATAATTTTTCTTATAGTTAAAAGTAATAAATAAAGTAGAATACTTTTCTAATATTTAGGTTATAAATAAAACTACTATAATTTATAGTTTTAAAAAAATTAGAAAAAATACTATAAGACTATTTATAATCTCTTCTAACTAGTATATATTTTTTCTCATTTTACTACTCTTACTATAGTATTTTATAAAATCTAGAGTAAAAAAGAAATAAGTAAATATATAGGGTAAAGAATCTTTATTTATTTTTTAAATAGTTAATTATTACCTAATTAGGAAAAAAAAAAGTTATATTATAGAATACTATCTTATCTATCTAGAAAATATTTTCTTTTCTATTTTAGGAAAGTAGGGTATTTATTTTAGAGTTATAAAGCTTAGAGAAGTATAAAACCTCTCTACCCCGCGTTTAAAGCAATATACCTTCTTAAACCTTAGTACCTAAAAGAACTATAGTAAATAAACAAAGGTACTTAGAAATACTATTTCTCTACTATAAGTACTAGAAGATTTAGCGCTCCTTACCTACCTACTTAATATACCGAAGTTTTACTATACTAGCCGTAGAAAGTCCCTTTTCGCTACGTTTAACTTTTTCTTTTTCTTTTTCTTTTTCTTTCTTTTTTCTACTAGTAAAAACTCCTTTATTTATTATCCAAATTATATAAAAAAAATACTATTCTTAAGCTTATCTTCTCCTCTTTCGGACTAAAAGTCTTAACTTCCTAATTATTATAGATTATATATCGTATAAGCTATTTAAAGCTTCGGCTTTATCTAGAACTAACTTTTTAGATAGTTATAAGATTATTAAGGCCGGGGCTAGGGCTAGGGCCGGGGCCGGGGCTAGGGCCGGGGCCGGAGGGGGCCCTAGGAGGGTTATTACTAGGCTAAGTAGGGCTTCCTCGTTTTTAGCTACCTCTTCCCCCCCTAGTTTAGCTTTTTAGTAGTCGTTTCTTTCTAAAAAAACTAAAAAAGGTAAGTTAGAAAAATAAGAAAAATAGTAAAGAAATAGTAAAAAAATCCTAAGTTTATTACTAATTCTTAATTAGAAAAAAAAATTAAAAAAGGAAAAAATCCGAATAAAAAAACTGATTTTATAGCTATAAAAGAAAATTAGCCCGAATTCAAGTTAGGACCTAATTCCGAAGTTAGGTCCTATATTTTCTAAAAGGGGCTATTTACTCGTAAGCTTTTACCTATTAATTTAACTTATTCTCGCCGTATTTTATATAGCTATATAAGGTAAATTATTTATTATTTATTAACCTTTTATTCTTTTTAACTAATTTAAAATAGCTATAAAAAAATATTTAAGTATACTCTTAAATAGTATATTTTTTCTAATTTAAGCTAGTATTATAAGCTTACCTATAAAGGTATAGCTTATAGTTATAAAAGTAAAAAATAAGGTAGAAAACGCAATAAGTTTTTAAATTATTTATTTTTAAAATACTTAAAAAATACTAATTATATACTAGAGCTATAAGAGGAAAAACGCAACTTCTTCGAAGCCTTTTAAGCTAAAAAACAACGCCTTACTTTTAATTCGAATAAAGCTTATAAGAGAATTCTTGATTTTCTTTTATAAAATAATATATCTTTTAACGCTATTACTTTAGACTCGTTTTCTAGTCTTCTTTCCTTCTATAACCCGTAAGTTATATTTTTTTCCTTTTTATTTCTTTTTTTAATTACTAATTAATAATTATATTTAGGGATTATCTAAAGCTTTATCTAGGAAAACTTAAAGAGCTTCTAAATAATAAATTCTCCGAAAAAATCGGCTTTTTAAATAACGAATTCAACGCCTATATCGAATAATACGGGTCCTTTAACTTTATATTTAATATTTAGACCTCTAATACTTAGCTTACCTATATAAGTATCGTTTTAACTTATATTTCTAGTGATTTTTAGTTAAATTACTTACTTATTAATAAGTTTCTCTTTTTCTTAGTTTTTTTCTTATTTAAAAATACTAATTAAATCTTTTAGGCTTTTATAAGCTTTCTAAACGCTATATAGGCGTTTATATTCTTTAAGAAGCGTTATTAGCGCTTAGCCCCTATCTAGCTATAAATTATTCGACTATTTTTAGGTAAGTTTTTACTTTTTTTAGAATTATAGCCTTTTATTTACTAATTTTTATTAGTTTTATAAGGGATAATACTAGAAATAATAATACCTTTATAGTATCCTATAAAGAAGCTTATAAAGGCTTACTAAGCAAAGAATTCTAGGGTAATATACACTATATAGTATATATTATTAACTTAATAGCGTAAGACGTTTTAAAAACGTTTATTTCTTCGGCTATTAACGACTCCTTACTTTTAAGCTATATTAATTCTAATATTATAGCTTTAGAAGATAATAATATAGAGATTTAGAGTAAAGATACGAATTTTTCAAGTAAGTAATTATTTACTATTTTTTAACTAATTTACTAATTTTTTTAGTACTTATAAATCGGCTAAGAAAGATTATAATAATTTTAAAGTATAATACGGAGCCTAAAAAGCTCTTTAAAAAAGGCCTCTAAAGAGCTAAAGACCGGGGGGAAATCCTAGAAGAAACTAAGAAGGAAAAGATTCCTTTAGGTATTTATTTCCTTTTTTATTAATTTTAATTTATACTAATTATTACTTTTAGATAATACTATACGCTAGAATTCTACCTATTATATACTAGAAACGGCTATTTTTTTAAAGCCGGCTATCCAGTATATAATTAATAACTTAGCTAATAAAGAACTAAAAAAGAATAGTATATCTTAGGCTAAATAGGAAGTCTTAGCCGACTTAAAAAAGCTATTTAAAGTTTTTCTACGACCTTCTATTAAGTTATAAGGCTTACTTTATATTACGATATTAGAAGCTTTACTATATATTTATTAAATATATAAAAAGCTTAATAACTTATTAAGCGAATACCGGATTTTAGCTAGAAATACAAATCTTAGCTTAGGTTTAGTAAGTAATCCTACTACTAATTTCTTTACTTTTATAACTAATTATATTATAATTAGTCGAATTATTATAATATTTTTATAAATAGTATTTAGTAAGGGAAAAATAAGCTGGATAAATACTTTCTAGAAACGATTACCCGGACTAATTATAAAGATTTTAATATTTACTTTTTTAGTATTCTCCTAGATCTACGACTAAAAATAACACATTTTAAAGAAAATTAGCTTCTTTCTTTTTATCCCTTTATTAAAAAAGACCTTATAAGGGACTTTAAAGAGGAATATTTTACGTAAGTAATTTTTTTTATATTATTTTACTTAATTACTAATTTTTTTCTAGGTTAAAAGAGGAAATTAGTAGTAATACTACTAATTCTAGGGCACCTAGCCTTATAGAATCAACCCATTCGGATGATTTCTTTTTAATAATTAATAAAGAAGCCGAAGAAGAGGAGTTTATAGCCTATTTAGTAGAGCCTCTCTTAAAAAAGAAGGTAAGTATATACTTTTATTAATAATTATTCTTATTTTTTACTAATTTATTTAATTTCTAGGACTCTATTTTAGACTACTAGAAATAATATAAGGAAAGATTTCCTATTTTAGCCATTTTAGCCCGCCGCTATTTATTAATTTCTATAACTTTAGTACCTATAGAAAGTACTTTCTCGATTAGTAGTAACCTAATTACTAAGTCCCGAAGCTAGTTAAATTCGGAGACTATTAAAAAGCTAATATTACTTAAAAGCTAGAAGAAATCCTTACCTGATCTAGAAAAGGAATATAAGGAAGGAAAGTAAGAAGAAAACTAGGAGGATTTTTAAATAGTTTTTTATTAGTTTTTTTACTTAAGTTTACTTAGGTTTTTCTAATAAAATAACTATTTTTATTATTATTATACTTTTTAAAGCCTTTTATTTATACTATAACTTATAAAACTAAATATATTATATATTTATATATTTTAAAAACTACGATTTAGTATTTATTATATAGCTTAAAAGCTAAGAGTATTATTAATTTATTATTAATTTCTTATTAATTCTTTAAAAAAATTATATAAAGTATATATCTTCCTTATAACTATTTTCTATAGCCTTTAAACTTACGTAAGCTTATAATCTTATAATAAAAATATTATTTTATTATAATTTTATAGTAATTTTTATAATTTTCAAAATCACTTATAATTTTAAGTGATTTTCTATGAGTGATTTTATAAAATCATTTTTAAAATCAAATTATAAGTGATTTTACCCCTCTACCCTATATGATTTTATAAAATCACTCAAAAATCACTTACTTATGATTTTTTACAAAGCCTAGGGTAGGGATACTATAGAATACTAATACTCGACTTTTTCTTTTTATAAAAAGGTATACGTACGAAGAGAAGAACTGTTACGGATCAGACCCGTAATTACCGATTACTAATCCGTAGCCCTTAATCCAGACTTCTAAAAGATAAAAGAGAAGGGATTAATAAAAGGTAAAGGATTTACTTACTTCCTTTG
>PDHP01000252.1:0-44504 GCA_003339455.1 Ophiocordyceps camponoti-leonardi (nom. inval.) | reverse complement strand
GGGTGTAGGGCGGAGGCTGTGGGAGGTGGAGCGACGAGGGGGGGGGGGGGGGGGGGGGGGGGGGGGGGGGGGGGGGAGGGTAGAAGAGAGAGGGAGAGAGAGAGAGAGAGAGAAAAGGGAGGGAGTAGAGAAAAGAAGACCTAACCTAGTATACTAATATAAAGGCGGTAAGGCGCGGTAGAAAAGGGGGTATAAAAACCTCGATCGCTCCTCCCTCCTCCCTCTCTTCTTTCTTCCTTCGGAAGAGCGATAGGAGGAAGGTAAAAAGGAAGGGGGAGGGGGCAGGGGAGAGGGATATAGTATAGGGGAGTCGGAGTAGGAGGTAGCGGTAAAAAGGGGTAGGATAAAGAATAAGGCGGCGGTAATAGAGGGGGGCGGTAGAACTCCGCCTATAGTACCCTTAGGGGAGGGATAGGAGGAAGAAGAGAGGCTAACGAAAAAGTAGAAAATAATAGGCAAGAAGACGGGAGTAAAAGCGCCGAAAAGGGGGTATAAATACCCCCCGAAAAAAGGCTAATATAAAGGATTATATAGTAGTTAAAATAATAGTTAAAGGGTAAGGGGGGTTAAATAATAAAAAGGGGATAGGTAGTAATAAAAAAGGTAATAGTAAATTAAGATAATACTAAAGCTTATTATACTTATAAGTCTAAAATAAGGTTAAATTAGTATAGTTAATATAGGGAAAAGAATTACTTAATAAAAAGGCTAGTATAGGACTTATATTAAAGTACTTAGATAAGGTCCGCTTAATCCCTTAGGGGGGTAATTAAAGTATAAGGAAAAAAAGGATAATATAAGGTAGTAAAACGATAATAGAGGAAGATATATTCGGCTATTTTATCCTTACTTAAGCTATAAAAGTAGAGAAATAATAGTATAAAGGGGATATAATAAGTAAAAAGAAACCTATTAAGTCTAATTCTACTAGTATAAAGCTAGGTAAGGAGGCTATTAAAGAACTTCGGAAAAAAGGTATACTTTATAAAGAGAATACTTAAACGAAAATAAGGGGGTATATTAATAGTATAGCTATAGGACTACTTATACTATTTAAGGTATTATTCCTTAGCCTCCTAATAAGTATACTATTTATCCTAAAGGCGGAGGTTTAATAATTAATAGGATTATAAGCTAATAGCTCTAGAACCTACCTAGGAGGTAAAGGCTTATTATACGTTCTTAAGGGTAATATAAGGGGCGGCTAGGGGGTAGTTATAATAAGGGCGGAGTTAATAGGTAACTTAACCGGTAACTAAGCGGATTATAATAATAAAACCGTAGGATTCGAGGAGTTAATAAGTATAGGTAGAATAATAGGTTAAGTAAATATTAAAAAGGGGAATATATACTTCGATTTCTATATAATAACTAGGTATAACCTAGTAAGCCCTAGTAATAGTACGAAGGTAGTAGGCTTAGACTTTTATAAGCTTTTTAATTATAGGATTAAAGGGTTTACCCTCGGCTAGGGTAGGGGGAATAAAGTAGAAGGAACTATAGGTAATAGTAGTACGGATAACCTTAGTATATACCTCCTTAGTATAGGGGAGGGTAAAGCCCTAGGTAGAAGTAATAAGGCTAGTAAGTATAAGCTATTATTTCTATAGCTTTTACTAGAAGCGCTAAAGGTAGGCTTTCTACTAGAGCTTTTAGTAAATCTAAACGCTAAGTATATAGGCTTTTTAAGTAAGGGCGATTAATACTCTATTAAGGATTAATAAAGAAGTATCCGCCTAATAAGCTTTAGTAAAGTAGAGGAATTCGCTCTTTAGGGGTTAAAAAGATATTTTATACTCTTTAGCCTAGTCCTAATAAATAGCCTAGGCTTAAATAAGCTAAGCTTAGACCTAAGCTAGGGTTTAGCTAGTATTAATAATATTTATATTATTAGTAAAACCTATAGGGATAACCCTAATAATCTTCTTTAAATAATAGTAAAAAGAGGAAATATATAGGATAAAGAGTATAGGCGATAAAGAGGACCCCTAGGGTACCCCTTTTAGGATAAAAATAAGGTTTAAGAGGATACTATTAATACGTAAGTAGGATAATTAGTCTATAAAGTAGGAGTAAAAAAGGGCTAAGATTTAAAAAGGGAATCTAAGGTAATTAAGAGTCTAAATAAGCTTATAGTACGAAACGTAATCGAAGGCTCCTATTATATCGAGTATTAATAGGGAAACTAAGCCTTAAAGGCTTTATATTATCCGAATAGTTTTAATAAGGAGAAGAAGGGTATTATCCGTAAACTTATTAGGGCGGTTACTTATTTACTCGAAAGGTAGAATACCCTAGAGCTTTACGATTATAAAAATACGCTTTACGAGGATTATCTTAAGAACCTTACTAATAGTATTAAGGAGGGAGATTAATCGGTAGCCGCCTAGAGTCTAGTAGACCTTAGGCGATTTACCTTATTTATATAGGATAATAATATTAAAAACCTTAAAGGTAATAGGAAAGTAGGCCTAGGAGATATAGCCCTAAAGTAGCCTAGTAAATACTATAATAAGGGGGGGGCTATAGCCTTTAAGGAAGCCGACTAGGATTTTATTAGGTCCTATAGACTTTTATAATAAAATACTATAAAGCGTTTTATATATATTAGAATTTATAATAATTAAAAAGATATTAAAAAAGGGGAATAGATTATTAAGGTTAAAAGGTAGGGGTATAATTAAAGGATAAGGAAAGAACTTATTACTTAAAAGTTAAACCTTTTTAGTAAAATCGGATATTATAGGATTATTAAGAGAAAAGGCTAATAAAAGTATATAAATAAGCTTAAAAGGGGCTTAACTATATAAATAGGCTTAACGGGTTATAAACTATATAGTATAGGGGTTTAAAAAGACTAATACGAGGAAGCCCTTTTATATATCCCTTTTAACTATATAAATAGACTTTTTAAGGGTTAATATTATATTCTAATAATCCTTCTAGTAGGAATCTATTAGGTTTACTCGCTAGTATTATTAATTCCTCTTTATAGACTTAATCGCGCTTATTACCTTAAAAGTCTACTAGGGAATTAATTAAAGTCTAAAGGTTTAAGGGTAATAAGGGATAATAATAGCTATTATAGCTTTTAATTCTCTATAAAGCTAGGCGATAAAGGAGTCGATTTCCTTAGGCGAAAAGGAATAAATATAAAAGGGGAGAAGGCGGTTCTTAGCCTTTATAAAAAGAATATTTAAGTAAAAGGATTTCTATTAATAGGAAGGCTTAGACTCTAATAGGAGAATTATATAAAAGGAGGTAGCCTAAGGAATATAATCGGAGTTATAAAGAGTTAGGTTAAGGCTAAGGAAAGTAGGAAGGCTAAAGGGGGTAGCCTAAAAGAGGTTAATTATACTAGTCTAATAGCTATAAACCTCCTAAGTAACCTCGTAAAAAGGAGTTAAAAGCTTAAGATTAAGGAAGGCTATAGTATTAAAAAGGGTTAAGATATAGGGCGAAGTATAGTTATAAAGGTCCTACGATAGGTAATAAGAGTTAAAATCCCTAAGGATAATAGCTAAAGAATAAGCGGGGAATAACTAGGGTAGGAGAAGGATAAGTCTAATAAAAATACTAAAAAGTAAAGAGTATAAAGAAAGAATATAAGGATTATCGTAAAAAGAAACCCTAATAATATCCTTTAAGAGAACTAGGTCCTAGGATTTAATATCGTATTATTTATAAATATAAATAAGTATATAGCTAGAGCCCTAGATAAGGCGGTAAGGGGTAAGGCTAAAGAGTAATAAATAACTATATAAGTCGAGCTAAAACTCCTAAAGAGTAATAACGTTATAGTTAATAGTAGAGGAAAGGGTAAAATAGGTAAGGTAGTTTATACGCTAAATATTCTAGGTAAAGGTTATAATTTTTATAATAATTATATCGAAAGTACGGAGAATAGTAATTATATAAAAAGGGTAAGCTAGGTATAGGATAAAGTAGAGGATAATCCTCCCTTATTACCCTATCCGCTTTTTCCCCCCTTAATACCCCTCGTACTCTTATAGGGGGCGGTTACTCCTTAAAAGGAGGACGAGCCTCGTAAGGCTAAAGCCCTATAAAAAGCGGAATTACCCCGGGTTATTAAAATACCTTATATCGGAGGTCTATTTTAGGGTATAGGGCTAGGGGTTAGATTTTAAGAGGAAGTAAGAGTAATAGGGTTAAGAGGTTAAGAGCTAGCGAGATTAAGGTTTAGAGCGTAGTTAAGGTCCCTAGGGGAGCCTTAGTAGGGTTATTTATATAGAAAAACCTATATAAAGCCTTTAGCGTTAGTATAAGGGGATAGGCGGTAGGCGGGCGACTAGACTATAGGCGGCTCTTAGAAGCGCTAGGGGCGGAGTAGGTAGTTAGCCTTAGCCTTTTCCTACTAAATCTATTCGGATAATAATAAAAAAAAGGTTTATTAGTTAAAGACCTACGAGATTATTTAGCGCTTATACTAAGCGAATCTTTAGGGAGATATTAAAAAGTCCTAGTTTAATATTATTAAAGTTAACTATTTTAGTATTATATTAGAAATAGGTATTAGGCTTAGTATTAACCCCTATAAAATATAAGTAATCTCCGACTAGAAATTTAAGAACCTTTATAATTATAAGGCTATATACTCTTTTCTTAGCCTTTATAGCTTTATTTAGGTCTTTTACTATTATACTAATAATACTATTAAACCCCTAAACTATTTACTAAAGAAGGATTCGGAGTTTTCTCTTAGACCTAATTAATATAAGGCCTTTACCTAGCTAAAAAGGCTTATTATAGAAGCTCTTATCCTTACTTTCTTCTAACCCGAGCTCTTAACCCGCCTTAAGACTAATACCTCCTATAATACTATTACTAGAGTTCTCTAATAATAATAGCCTAATAATAAAACCTAGAAACCTATTAGCTTTTTCTCTAAGACTATAGCCCCTACTAAATAAGTATACCCGATCTAAGACCGCGAGTTCTTAGCGGTTATATAAAGCCTTAAGTACTTTTACCCCGAGCTTTTTAGGTAGAAATTTAATATTATTATTAATTATAAGGCTTTTATATACTTTATAATAAAAAGGCTCTTATTTATTTAATAAGTATACTAGTTTAACTTTTTAACTTAATTCGATATACGCTTCCTTTATCGCCCTAGCTAATTAAATATAATAGCTAATACTTTATTTCGGAAGATTATAGAATTCCTAATAATTAAGGCCTAGGAAAAAGAAGAGTATACTTTTAGTATAATCCTACTAAAAAGACTCGGATTTAACCTACTTATAACCCTTAACCCTACCTTAACCCCTATTATTATTACTTTTATTATTATCCGAGCGGAGACTAAGCTTTTAGGTATTAACCTAGTTAACCTAATCTAATAAGAAAATATAATATAGAACCTTAGCTAATAAGGGAGTTAACTAATTATACTAGAGAAGTCGACTAATAGTATTTTTCTATAGACTACCCTTATTTATACTACTTACGAGCCTACGATCTTCGTATATAATAGCTAGAATAAAACGCTAAAGCTCTTATAATAAGATTATTACTAGCTAAGTATAAAGTAAGATATTTATTACTATATTTATAACTATTATAACTATTAAAGGAATAAAATCCCCTATAATAAAACCCCCGGACTCCTTTACCTATTACTAATACTAACCTCCGTTTAGGAATATATAGTTTATAATAGGAAAATAATACTATAAGATTACTATAGGTATAACTATATTTAGACCTTCGTCTATAAGCTTAATAGGATAATTATTATACTACCCGGTAAGAAGAATAATACTATAAAAATCCTAATAGTATACTACTTCTACTTACTATACTACTTCTTTAGAATACCTTTTATCTAGATTATAAATAATACTAGCCCCTTTATATTAGTATTCTTTACTAAGATTAATCGTTTAACTAGAATAAAGTATTAGTATAATAGTACTCTTTACCCTTAAACGTAAGGAAGTATTAAAGTTATAAATTAGTACTTAGATTAATACCTTCGATTTTATATTAGAAAATATTAGGACGACTAGAGCGATTTCCTACTAGCCCTCGACTTTACGTATAATTCCTCCTAGTATACCTTAATTAATATAGCCCTATTAACTATAACGCTAGGCAAAAGCTTATAGAACCCGTTCTTTATTAATATTACTATAGAGCCTTAGGACTATTTAACGCCTATAATTATTATATAGGATCTAGTATACTAAGCCTAAATAGTATAATAATAAGTATTATAGGCTTCGATAAACGTATAATAATAGTAAAAACAATAAGCCGATAAGAAACGCTAGCCCGTGGATTTTATAAGAGTATTATTATTTTCCACACCTTATTTATCTAGTTACTATACCCTAATCTAAATCGGGGGTACCTGCTACCCGACCGGGTAAACGACCCCGTACTAGTTAACGCTACTTATCTATAGTATAAAGCCCTAATAGCCTAAGGAGTTACTCGTTCTACCGAGGTACTTTCTTATTTATACTTAACTTATAATATAATTAAATAGCTAGTAGTAAATTTATTAAAAAAATATAATAATAATAGTAATAATAGTAATAATAATAACGATAGTAATAACGGTAACGATAGTAGAGAGGGTAGAGAAGGTAGAAAGGTAGAGAGGCAGAGAGGCAGAGAGGCAGAGAGGCAGAGAGGTAGAGAGGCAGAGAGGCAGAGAGGCAGAGAGGCAGAGAGGCAGAGAGGCAGAGAGGCAGAGAGGCAGAGAGGCAGAGAGGCAGAGAGGCAGAGAGGTAGAGAGGCAGAGAGGCAGAGAGGCAGAGAGGCGGCGAGTAGATTTACTAGATAATTATAAAATAATAAATCTTTTCTATACTAATCGACTAAAGAAAGCCGTTATTAACCTATTACCCGACTAAATATAACCGCCTCCTAAGCCTAATAAAGTTAATAGTATACTAGAGTAGGAAGTCGATTATATTTTATATAATAGAATTACCGGCTAATAATAAAGACTCGAATATTAGGTTAATTAAAGAGGCTATAATCCTAACAATATATAGTATCCTATAAGAAACTTCTAGTATATACTAATAACGCTTAAGTAATATTATAATTAATAGCTAAATACCCTAAGGCCTCCTATTAATTTATAATATTAGATTAAAGCTATAATAATAAATAAAGACTATATAAATAATAATAATAATAATATTATAACCTCTATAGAAAAAGTAGTATATACCTATAAATACTAACCTTAATATATATATTAAGGCCTTAATTAGGGGGTAATATTATATACTAATTACCTCGGTAGCTACTAACCCCATACGCGGACCTCGGAGAAACCTGCCCCGAGTCCTTATTATATAATCTAGACCTCGCTACCCGCGTATAAAGGTAGCGGGATTTTCTCTTCTATTTCCTCTTTTCCTTCTTCTCTTCTTTAGCTTAGAATCTTCGTATAGAGTACCTTAATATATTTACTTATTATTTGGCTATTATAGCTAATTCTATTACCTTAAGAGAGATAACCTACCCTACTATATATTTAGTATAATACTAATCGAGCTTTTTCTTTAGGTATTTAAAGCCGAAATTTTATAGATTTAGCTAAACCTTATTACCTACTTAGAAATATTCTACTAGCTAGCGGGAAGTATTATTTTAAGAAGTAATAATATCTATAGTCTAGTAAATATTCGAGATTTTATAAAGCTTTAAGATAAAGGCTTATACTTAGCTAACGGGGGTATATTTAGATAAGGGCGGAGAATTATTAAGTTATAGTATTATAAAGGGAGTATTAAAACTATATATAATAAAAAAAGGTATTATACTAATGGTAGAATAAATATAATTATTAAGTAATATCTAGGCTATAGGAAACTAAATATTTTAATTGTTTTAATTATAAGCTATTATTATAAAAAAATATACTTATATATCCTAATTAACCCGCTTACTACCTCTATCTATTTAAGGGTAGTAAATAGTATTAAAGAGTTAAGAAACGCTATAGAGTTTATATATATATAATTAAAAATCCCCGTTTAATTCGAGCCGTAATTATTTATAATAAACGTAGGCTATTAGTAAAAATAAATAAAATACTATAAGAAGCGCTTAGTATATAATTCCGCGTTTATTATAAGTATTAACTTAAGAAGGATTTCTTTACTTAAGCGGTTTTATATAACCTAAGGATAATAATTACCTTATTATATAAAAGGAAAGTTAATTATAAAATCTATTTAAAAATAATAATAAAACTAGTCGGGGGTTAGGAAAGAGCGAAGGAGAATAGCTTAATAGGAATACTAGATCTTTATATAATTATATATATTATAATTATAAAAGAAGCACTAGGTAAACTATTATTATAGGGGCTAGAAGAAGTCCTATATAATAAAGGCTATTATACTATCTTATTTAGGGTAATTAATAAGGTAGAAAGTATAAATTAGTTAAATAATATAACCCTAAAATTAGTCTAAACCCTAGAGGTTTAATAGGGTTTTATAGGTATTAATATCTATAGCTCCCGGGGTATTAGGTACTCAAAGGTAGCCTTAAAAACGTAAACGCCCCCGAGTATTAAGGTAATAATCTACGATCTATACTTTTAGGTAAAATAAGGATAGGAATAAGTAGTTATTATAAGCTAAATAATAATAACTTTTTAATACAAAAAAAAAAATCCTACGATAGCCTCGTACCCGACTTCTAGTACGATACGGCTATCTATTAGGTAAGACGATACTAGGAGCTTCTTTAGTACCTCCTTTTACCCTACCTTTATAGTAACCCCGGGCCGGGGTTATAGCGATACGGGGCGTAGGGGAGGACAACCTCCCTAATACCCTACGACGCGTCCTCCGCCCCGGGTACTCGATAGCCTTACCTCTTCCCAATATAAGCTAAACTATCTAGATAATAATAATAAGATTAGGCCCTTTTAGGCTCCTACCGATCCGACTAAACTTAATATATATAATACGATAGTAAGCCTTATCCCGGCGGGCTCCCTTCGCTAGATCTAGGCTATAGTAGTAGTATTCGGCGAAAAGAAATTCTAGGCTAAATCTAGCCTAATACTTACCCTAATTCGCGATAATATTAAAGCCATTATCGACTAGACCCTTAATAAACGCCTATAGACTATATCGATATATTATCTACCTAACTATTCCTAGGCGTAAATAATAGGCTCCCCGGCTAAACTACTATTATAATATATCGAAAAGAGAGTACTATTAAAATACGAGTAAGAGATTATTATCTATATTATAAAACCTACTAATAATATTATTAACCGAACTTACCGTAATACTATTTAAGCTATTAATAGTATACTCTGAACGATATCGTATATTACTATAAGATAACTCCCTAGTAGGGACCTAGCTATTACGTTTAATAGGTAGACCGTAGACTTCGAGAGTAACCTAGTATAGGTTACCTACGTATTCGGCGAAATAGCTTTTATTACCTAATAATCCTACTCTATTATTACTAAAAGCGTACTTCTCGCTATTATTACTAGGGATTATAACGCCTTTATATCTAAGATCGAGGAGACTAACCGAGTTAAGCTCTTTAGGGTTAAGGCCCTTAAGTCTCGGCCTAGCGTTATTAGGACTATTATTATCCTTAGACTTACCTCGATAATAAATACTAATCGACTCTACGACCTTAGCCTAGTAATTAACGCCTAGATCTTCCCCTACGAATTATACGAGGATTCGGTCCGATTATAATACTATTTTAACTACTACCGGTTTAGCTATATCGCCCGAATATACTCCGCCCCGAAGCTCTATAGTAAATACGGTACTATAGCTTACGATAATAATAATAACTACCGAGTAAGTAAAGATAATTCCCCCTATTATTACGTTTTATACTAAGGGGATTACCCGGTATAGTTAAGAAACTACCCTATTATTATCGAAAGATAGGAATACGCTAAGATTAACTACGACTATTAGCCTACCTATTTCGCCGAACCTCGTCGATATACTACCCTCTCCCCTATACGTTTACCGGGCCCCCTACCTATCTTTCGCTAACTACCGACCTCCTTTATCCCGACCGAAGTAAGTAAAAGGCTAGCCCCTTTACCCTCTAAGCCCTAGGCTAAGGCCCTAGTACTAGGAGAAACCCTAGAAGCTATATATCGATTCCTTAAAAAAGTATATAACGCCTCCCTCCCCGCTAGTCTAGGACCTACCCCTACCCTTACTACCCTTAGCCGTATTTCGGTACTCCCCTATTATCCCCCGATAACCCTATAATAAACTTAGTAAAGTATACCTAAGCCCTCTATTAAGATTATTTCCCCTTCCCCCGATAGGATATAGCTTATTATTATCCCGATATCCCTATTATCGAATACCTCCCTCTCCTAAAGTAATTCCTTATATTAATAAAAGCCCTTCTTTAGAATATTAATAAAAAATATAACCTAGCGCGATTAATACTCTATAATAGGTCCGATTATAATATTATCGCCCTTTAGGAAACTATAATACGTCTAAGGGTAATCCCCCTAATACCTAGCGCTATACCCTATAGACTTATTTTCGGTAATAGCTATATAGCCCTTTATATTTATAAATAATACCCTCCCTCTACTTAGGTCTCCGAATCGGGCGATAACTAGGCGATTATTACCTTTTATAATAGCCCCTAAATCGTTTTAATTTACTTACCCCTAGATAACTTCCCCTAAGTCGCTAGCCGAATCCTCCCTACCCTTAACCCCTACCCTTATTATATACTAGTCGGTAATTTTAACCTATACTACCCCCTTTAGGATATATACGACTATATTAGCGATTATTCGGACCGATTCCTATAGTATATAGTACGATTCTACCTTACCTTACTTATACCCTAAGGCGAATATACGAGGTTCTTCTATAGTTATAAGGATAGTACTCTCGACCTCGTTTAGGTAATACTAGACTCTTTAGCCTTATTTACTAGGCTAAATCTTAACCTCTTAGGCTTTAACTATATCCCTTAGACCTTTTAGATATTAGGCTTTAACTTAACTAATACCCTTCCCCCCTAACCCTAATAATAATAGGTAGATAAGAACGTAGTTTTCTATAAAGCTAAGGCCTATATTTAACCTATTTACTTAACCCTATCTACCCCTAATAATATCGATACCGTATTAAACTACCTTTATAATAACCTTAACCTCGTTATCTAGTATTTTATACCCTTTATCGTACCTTAGTATAGCTAGGGCTCCTCTTAATTTACCCCGTTTATTATAGCCGCCTTACGAGTAATAAAGCGGGCGAGAAAACGATATAAATAAATATATATACTAGCCGACTAGGATAAGCTCTAGGACTCTACTAAATACTTAAAGAAGGCGGTTATTAACGCTAGGCAGGCGTATTAGCGCTCTTTCCTCGATATAACTAATAAGTCGACTAAAAACCTCTAGGTAGTAGAATATTAGGCTTACTTTCGTAATAGCCTTTTACCTAATCCTATTTACCTCCCCCCCTTTTAGAGTAATAATAGCTAAATAGCCGAATTATTCGCTAATAAAGCCTTTATCCTTAGCTAATACTTCTTCCCCCCGAAACTTAACCTTAATACTATAGATTAATACGCGTTTAAACTATACTTCTAGGTCTTATAACGAATTACTATAGAAAATATCTAGAAATTACTCTAGCGAATACCCCCTTAAAAGGCGGCTAGAGCTAATACTATACCCGCTAGCTTTTTTAAAATATACTCCTCGTCCCTTATATCCCCCCTTACTAGGCTTTTCTAGGCCTATATCGATATCGGCTACTTCCTACGTAAATTTTACTCGGCTATTATTATTATCCTATAAAAGTAAAGTAAAAGACTAGAAGTCTATAAATAGGCGGGCGATTATAGGCTTATCTTACTCCTTTATTACTTAGGTAAAATCTTCGAGTTTATTATTAATAAGCGCCTATTTTAGGCTATAGAAGACTATAACCTACTACCTAATAAGTAAATAGGTAATCGATAGTATTATTCTATAGAATCTATTATCCTTATAGTATTAGAGTTTATTCGTATTACCTAGGTAAGGAAAAGGATTACCTCGTTTTTTTAACTCGATATTAAGGGCGTATTTAACGCGGTTTAGTATAATAAGCTCTTAGCCGAACTTACCTACCTCGGCTACCTATACTAGATTATCTTACTCCTCGTTAACTACCTCTCCGATTATACCTTCTATCTATACTTTAATAGCCGTATATTTAACCCTATCCTTATCCTTATAGGCGTATTATAGGGATCCCCCCTCTCCGTTATTCTCTTTATCTTATATATAACTCCCCTATACTATAGGCTTTAGTACGAAGAAGGTATTATTATTATCGGATTTATTAATAATATTAACCTCCTTAGTATTAGCCTAAATACTAGGTTAACTATTTAACGCCTTTATTCGGTATAAAGGGTTTACGAAGACTAGGCTACCGATTATAGTATAGCCTTTAGTCCTAATAAAAACGAACTTATATACTTCTCTCGTAAGTATTAGCCTAACTCTACCCCGATATTATTCGGAGATTATACTATTTACCCTATTATTAAAGCCCGCCTCCTAGGCGTTTAGGTCTACTATAAGCTCTAATAGAAAGTATACCTTAAGGTAGTCTATAATAAGCTATTACGATAGAACCTCGCCCTTATAGCTATTTTTGCCTCGATTTAGGGTTACCCCCTTATAAGGGCCTAGGAGGTATATAGTAAGGTTATATAATCCTTAATTAGCTATACTACTATAGCCTTCTATACCCTAACCCTAAGGGATAATAAGCTAATAGGTATTATTAAAGACCTTACTAAAGCCTAATTATTATACCTTCGTACTATTACTAGAGTATACTATATTATATTAACCTATTATTTTAAAACCGAAGTATAAGTACCCCTTATTAACCTTTACCTAAACCTTAGAGTCGCTAGTACTATAGCTCGTCTTTACTATACCGGTATATTCGATAAAATACGATAAGCCTCCTAAGGCGTTTTACGATATCTTATATAATTCCCCTAATACTAATCTACTAAACGCTTTATACTAAGGACCCTACTCTAAACCGAGCTCTAATAAATAAAGATATAGACTAGGATTAATATCCCCCCGAGTAACCCCTTACTCTAATAGCTCCTCGCCGACGATTAGGCTAGGCGCTAGGATAGGTTAAAGACTACCTATAGGTCTAGCCGATAGTATAAACTACTCCTTTTCCCTAGTAGTTTCCCCTTCCGATTCGAATATCTAGATATCCTTCGACTTTATTAGGACCTACCGAAATATATTAATACTATAATTACCTAACTCCGTATAAGTAAGGTTAACTATTACGAATTCCTCTTTTAGAGGTATATCCTAAATATTACTACTCCTATTTACTCCTATAGAACTAAGAATAAGAACGTTTATTATATTATCCTTTAATACCCGAAGTACGCCGATTCTTAGCCCTACCTCCTCTAGCGTATTACGATTAATAAGAACCTCCGCCTTAAACTCTAGTAATACTCTAGTACTATTACCCTTACCTATTAAATATTTCGTTATAATAGCCTATATTAATTTACTTTAGCTAATATACTATATAACCCCCTAGGTTAATCCTAGGCTACCCCTTCTAAATAACCTCCGTACTATTATACTTATTATTTATAATTACCGAGTACTACCTAGTTAAGTATACTTATTATCGACTATTAGCCGAGTTTATTATTATCCTTATAAGCTATAGCCTTCTTTACCGCCTTAGCCTTATATACCTCTATAAGGCGTAAAGCCCTACTAGGTATTAGTATTAGTATAAGCGTAGGGGATAATAAAGAAGCTATAGGCGATAAATAGATTAGTATAAACGTATAACTAAGGGTTAATATAGCCTTCCTACCTAGCTTAGCCCTTCTACCCTAAGTTATTATAGTAGCCTTCCCCTTTATATTCTCCTATTCCTTCGCCTCCTTTACCTTCTCCCTCGCCTTCTCCTTTTCCTTCGACCTTATAATATCCTTTATCCTAGCCTAGAGATTAGCCGGTATTATCTCGCCCTCCTTAAAGTTCCTAGAATTCTTATAACCGAGTTAATATCTATTTATAGTATAGCCGATTAAGTTCTTTACGTAATTAGGAGGGATATACCCCTCCTTACTAATCTAACGCTAGTACTCGAAATCGTATATAGGCTCCTTTATCTCCTTTTATAAGGAGGTAGCCTAAGCTTTAGTATTATTAGAAGACTCTACCGCCGTTTTACCCGGAAATATTATTTCCTTAGTTAACCTAGCGATATTAATAAGCTCCGCCTTATCCCCCTTATTATTAACGTTTATTATATCGACGATTATTTAGCTAACTAGTATAATAGGTTTAGCTAGAATTAAGGTAATAGCCTAGCGTTTTAATACGCTTATAACCCCGCTAATATTACCCCTAGCCTTCGTCTTCCCCTTATCCTTAACCTTATCCTAGCGAGAGGGAGTAATAGTTTATTAGGAAGTAGGGGAGCCCTTATTACCCTTAGCCTTAATTATAATCGTCTAGCTATCTAATAATAGCTTTACTCGAGCCCCGGTAATTAGCTTCTACTTAATATTACCTAGGCTTTTAATAATAGCCTTCGTCGTTTTACCTAGCCCTATTAATTACTTTACTACCGCCTTTAATACTATATTATTCTTCTCTATAATAACGAATAACTAGGGATCCCTGGTATAACCTTTAGCTATAATATATCCCTTATTAACGTAATAGTAGAGTTTTAGCTAATTAATACCCTTTTAAAATAAAGTCTTAGCCTCCTTTATACCTTTTACCTCGTTATACTCGTTAACGAATATAGCTTTAGCCTCCTTTTATTTATACTATTCGCTATAGAGCTAGGTTAAGTTATTTATTATTATTAAGGCTATCTCCTAGTAAACTACGTTTACTTTAGTATATATAATATAGGCCTATACGATTATTACTATTCTCTATTAGTATATACCCGATATTACTATAGTTATTACTTATAAAGCTAATCCTAATAACCCTTAAACGTTATACGATAATAAGGCTAAATAATATATAATACGTAGTTATTATAGGGTATTTCCCTCTTATCGTTATACTCTAGATCGCGTATTATTCCGATATCTAGCTTACTACCTATAAGAGTCGCTATTATTATTACTATCGTAGGTAATAATAATATTATAAGTATTATTATTATTAGGAGGGCCCTTATACCGAAGGAGGGGTAATTATACCCCTCCTTTAGGATATAGGGCTACCTTACTAATCTACCGCCGTATACGCCTAATTTCCCCCTCTCCCCTCCCCTCCCCTCCTACCTACTTAGCCCTTCCTACTATACTTTCCCCTATTACTATTATAGCCTAGCGAAGCCAGGATATTCTCGCTATAGCTATACCTTATACGACCGACTTCTGCCTTGCCTAAGGCTATTATACTATAAGAAGAGACTGGTTTTCCCCCGGGTTCTCCTGGTTTTTCTAGCCTATAACTAGCCCGATAAATCCCTAGATACCTCTTAGGTCCCTAGAGTAAATTTTAATAATAATATAGTTATTATAAGCTATATAATAAAAAACCTTCTAGAAAATAGTATCGCGGGAGGCTATAAACTACTAAAGGGTATATAGATTATTATCTAAAAAAATATAGGGAATAGGGGGGGACCTAAAGAAGTTAATAAGGGGGGAATAGTTTTTAATATAGAATTATTATACTCCGGAAGGTTAAGGCTAGACGTAAAAGCTATAGGTAAGTAGGGGTTTATTATAGTATTATTAGGTAAAGGTAAAGAAAGGTCCTCCTTATCCGAATCGCTTTATAAAGTAGTATAAAAGTAGAATTCTAATACCTTCGTAAGTATAAATTAGGCTATCTAATTATTTAACTCGGCTTTAAACGGAAGGTCCTATTTTTATCGGGAGAGAGTATTAGGAATAATAGCCTATCCCCTAGGATAATATTTAATCTAAAAGTTAAAGTATAATAAGTACTCTACCTAATAGGCCTAGTATTTAAAAAGGTATTAATAAGTTATAAAGTACTCTAGGTTATAATAGTCTATAATAATATTAAAAGACGAGCTAAGCTTTTCTAGGCCTATATTAATATTAACTACCTAAAAACCCACGATAGCCTCGTACCCGATATTTAGTATAATACGGCTATCTTATAGGTAAAACGATACTAGGAGTATTTTTAGTATCCCCTTTTACCCTACCTTTATAATAACCCTAGGCCGGGGTTATAATAATACGGGGTATAGAGGAGGAAGACCCCCCTAATACCCCTCGATACGTTCCTAGCCTCGGGTATACGATAGCCTTACCTTTTCCTAATATAAACTAAATAATCTAGACGATAATAACGAGATTAAGCCCCTCTAGGCTCTTATTAATCCGACTAAACTTAGTATATATAATATAATAGTAAGCCTTATCCTAGTAGGCTCCCTTCGTTAGATCTAGGCTATAGTAATAGCCTTCGGTAAAAAGAAATTCTAGGCTGGATTTAACCTAATACTTACCCTACTCTATAATAATATTAAGAAGACTATCGACCGAACCCTTATAAACTATTTATAAGTTACCTAGGTACTAGGCTCCTTAGGATAATACTAAGTATAGGTTATAGGCTTACTAGCTAAACTACTATTATAGTATATTAAAAAGAGAATACTATTAAGGTATAAGAAGAAGATTATTATTTATATTATAAAACCAATTAATAATATTACTAATAAAGCTTATTATAATACTATTTAGGCTATTAATAGTATATTTTAGATAATATTATATATTATTATTAAACGATTCCCTAGTAAGGACTTAGCTATTATATTCGATTAATAAGCTATAGACTTTAAGAATAACCTAGTATAGGTTATTTACGTATTTAACGATTTAGCCTTTATTACCTAATACTCCTACTCGGTTATTACTAAGGGTATACTTCTTATTACTATAATTAGAGATTATAATACCTTTATATCCAAGATTAAGAAGACTAATTAAGTTAAGCTTTTTAGGGTTAAAGCCCTTAAGGTATAACCCGGCGTAATTAAGACTACTATTATCCTTAGACTCGCGTCTATAATTAATACTAACCGACTTTATAACCTAGGCCTAGTAGTTAATACCTAGATCTTCTCTTATAAGCCGTACGAGGACTCGGTCTAATTATAATACTACTTTAACTATTATTAGTTCGGTTATATTACCCGAATATACTCTACCCTAAAGCTTTATAATAAATATAGAGCTATAGTATATAATAATAAAAGCGATTACTAAGCCGGTAAAAATAATACTATTTATTATTATATCTTATATTAAGGGGATTACCTAGCCTAATTTAGGAATTACCCTATTATTATTAAATAATAGGAATAGGCTAAGATAAACTATAATTATTACCCTACTAGTTTTACTAAACCTTGCTAATATACTACCCTCTCCTTTATATAACCGCCTAGCCCCTTATTAACCCCTTATTAATTACTAATCCTCTTTACCTTAATTAAAGCTAATAAAAGACTAATTCCTCCGCCTTTTAAGTATTAGGCTAAAGTACTAGCCCTAGGTAAAACCCCTAAGGCTATAAGAAGGTTCTTTAAAAAAGTACGTAATACCTTTTTACCTATAAGCCTAGGACCTATTCCTACTACCTTAAACTAGACTTTAATAATCCCCCTCTACCTATTAATAATACCTAAATAGCCCTAATAGAGTATACTTAGGCCCTTAATTAAAACTATATTCCCCTTTTCTAATAGGATATAGCTTATTCCTATCCTAATATTATTATTATTAAGTGCCTCCTATATATTAGGCGATTCCTTATATTAATAAAGGCTTTACTTTAGAATATTAATAAAAATACGACCTAATATAATTAGCCCTTTATAATAAGTTTAATTATAATATTATTACTTTTTAAAAACGGCTATATATTCAGGAATAATCCCCTTAATACCTAATATTATACTATATAGACTTATCTTTAGCGGAGACTATATAGCTTTTTATATTTATAAACGATATTCTCCCTCCTTTTAAATCTCTAAGTTAAGCGAAGATTAGGTAGTTATTACCTTTCGTAATAGCCTTTAAATTATTTTTATTTACTTGTTTTAAAACGGGTTTCCCTAAATAATTAACCGGATACTATTTACCCTTAACCCTTATTTATATTATATCCTTATTAATAACCTTAACCTATACTACTTCTTTTAGGATATTATTATTATTAAAACTTATACTAGGGACCTATAAGGTATCTAGGAAACAAGCAAATAGTCTATAGGGTGGAAAAACCAGAGGACCTAGGGGAAAACCACCCTCTCTACGAATAACTTCGGCTAGGATATAGCCAGGATCCAGCAAAGTAAAGGAAAGGGCCGTAGTAGGGCGCGTATCTACCCTATAGGCTGTGGTATTACTCTGTACGAGGCGCCCTAGCGACAAGAATCTATTATACGTCGCTCCTTACGTCGTAGTAGGTCGTTATAGATTAGTAGTCGGCGCCCTACTTTTAGCGGGGGGATTTAACCCCGCTCCTATCTTTCTTTAGGATAAATATAACCAAATTAGTAATTATTTTAACCGATTCCTTTAGTATATAATAAGATTCTACCTTACCCTTTTTATACCCTAGGGCGAATATACGAGGTTTTTCTATAATTATAGGGATAGTATTATTAACCTTATTTAGTTAACCCTAGACTCTTTAGCCTCTTTTATTAGGCTAGACTTTGATTTTATAGGCTCCGACTATATTACTTAAACCTTTTAAATATTAGGCTTCGACTTATATAATACCCTCCCCCCCTAACCCTAATAGCGATAAATAATTAAAAATATAGTCTTTTATAAGGTAAATACTTAAATCTAACCTATTTATTCCCCCCTATTTACCCTTAATAATATTAATACTATATTAAATCGCCTTTACGAAGACCTTAACCTTATTATCTAGTATACTATACCCTTTATTATACCTAGGTATAACTAAGGCTCCTTTTAGTTTACCCTACTTATTATAGCTATTATACGTATAGTAAAGCGGGTAAGAAAATAATATTAATAAATACGTATACTAATAGACTAGGATAACCTCTAGGACTCTACTAAATACTTAAAAAAGGTAGTTATTAATACTAGGAGAGTATATTAATATTCCTTTCTTAATATAATTAATAAGTCGTTTAAGAACCTCTAGGTAGTAGAATAATAGGCTTACCTTTATAATAGCCTTTTACCTAACCCTATTTACCTCCCCCCCCTTTAAGGAAAGGATAATTAAATAATTATATTTTTTATTAATAAGACTATTATCCTTAATTATTATTTTTTTCCCCTAAAACTTAGTATTAATACTATTAACTAATATACTCCTAAACTATACCTTTTAGTATTATAATAAATTATTATAGAAAATATCTAAAAATCGCTTTAGTAAATACCCCTTTAAAAGGCGGTTAGGGTAAATACTATACCTACTAGTTTTTTTAAAATATACTCCTTATCCCTTATATCCCCCTTATAAGACTTTTTAGGCCTATATTAATATTAATTACTTCCTATTTAAATTTCGCTTAGTTATTATTATTATCCTTCGAAAATAAGGTAAAAGGCCGGAGGTTTATAGATAAATAGGCGGTTATAAGCCTATTTTACTCCTTTACTACCTAGGTAAAATCTTCGAGTCTATTATTAGTAAATACCTTTTATAAGCTATAAAAGGCTATAGCCTATTATTTAATAGGTAAATAGGTAATTAATAGAATTATTTTATAAAATCTACTATCCTTATAATATCGGAGTTTATTTATACTACTTTAGTAAAGAAGGGGATTATCTTATTCCTCTAACTTAATATTAAGGGCGTATTTAATACTATCTAGTATAATAAGCTTTTGACCGAACTCGCCTACTTTAGCTACCCGCGCTAGATTATTTTACTCCTTATTAGCTACCTCGCCGACTATACCTCCCGACTATACTTTAATAGCCGTATATTTAACCCTATCCCTATTTATATGGGTATTTTATAGGAATCCCCTCTTTTTACTATCCTCTTTATCCTATATATAGTTCCCCTATACTATAGACTTTAATACGAAAAAGATATTATTATTATTAGGTTTACTAATAATACTAACCTCCTTAGTATTAGCCCGGATACTAGGATAATTATCTAGTATTTTTACTTAGTATAAAGGATCTACAAAGACTAGGCTATTAACTATAATATAACCTTTAGCCCTAATAAAAGCGAATTTATATATTTCTCTTATAAGTACTAGTCCGACTTTACCCTAATATTATTCGGGGATTATACTATTTACCCTATTACTAAGGCTTATTTCCTAGGTATTTAGGTTTATTATAAGCTCTAGTAAAAAGTATACCTTAAAGCTATTTATAATAAGCTTTTACGCTAAAACCTCGCCTTTATAGTTATTTTTACTTCGACTTAGGATTACCCCCTAATAAGGGCCTAGGAAGTATATAATAAGGTTATATAGTCCTTAATTAGCTATACTACTATAGCCTTTTATACCCCGACCCTAAGGGATAATAGGCTAGTAGGTATTATTAAGGACCTTATTAAAGTATAATTATTATACCTCCGTATTATTATTAGTATATACTATACTATACTAATTTATTATCTTAAGACTAAAGTATAAATACCTCCTATTAACGTTTACCTAAACCTTAGAATTCTTAGTACTATAGCCCGCCTTTATCGTACTAATATACTTAATAAAATATAATAGGCCTTTTAGAGCGTTTCGTAATATATTATTAGATTCCCCTAGTATTATATTATAAAATGCTTTATAATAAGAACCCTACTCTAGGCCGAACTCTAATAGATTAAAATATAAATAGGGATTAATATCCCCCTAAATAACCCTATACTTTAACGGCTTCTTATTAACAATTAGGCTAAGTATTAGGATAAACTTAAGATTACCTATAGGTTAGGCTAATAATACGAACTACTCCTTTTCCCTAGTAGCTTCTCTTACCGATTTAAATACCCTAATATCCTTCGATTTTATTAGGACCTATTAAAGTACGTTAATACTATAATTACCTAGCTTTATATAGGTAAGATTAGATATTATAATTCCCTCTTCTAGAGGTATATCCTAGATATTATTACTCTTATTTACTTCTATAGGGCTAAGAATAAGAATATTTATTATATTATCCTCTAATATCCAAAGTATACTAATACCTAGTCCTACTTTTCCTAGCGTATTATAATTAATAAGAACCTCCGTCTTAAACTATAGTAATACTCTAGTATTATTATTCTTATTTATTAAATACTTTATTATAATAGTTTATACTAATTTACCTTGGTTAATATACTATATAATTTACTAGGTTAATCCTAGGCTACCCCTTTTTAATAACCTTTATATTATTATATTTATTATTTATAATTATTATTTTTACCTAGTTAAGTATACTTATTACCGACTATTAGCCGAGTTCTTTATTATCCTTATAAACTATAACCTTTTTTACCGCCTTAGCCTTATATACCTCTACTAAGTATAAAGCCTTATTAAGTATTAGTATTAGTATAAGGGTAGGGAAAGACGAAAAGGCTATAAGTAATAAACGGACTAGTATAAATATATAGCTAGGAACTAGTATAGCCTTCCTAATTAGCTTAGCCTTTTTACCTTAAGTTATTATAACTACCTTCTCCTTCTCCCTTACCTCCTTAGCCTTCTCCCTTACCTCCTCCCTTTTTTTATCCTTATAATATTCTTTATCCTAGTCTAGAGATTAGTTAATATTATCTTACCCTTTTTAAAATTCCCCGAATTCTTATAATTATGCTAATACCCGTTTATAGTATAATTAACTAGGTTTTTAGTATAATTAGGGGGAATAAGCCCTACTTTACCGATTTAATACTAATACTCGAAATTATATACGGGCTTACCCTCCCCCTCTTATAAGGAGGTTACCCTAGCTTTAGCACTATTAAACGACTCTACTATTATTTTATCCGGGAATATTACCTCCTTAGTTAGCCTTATAACGTTAATAAGCTCCGCCTTATCTTCCTTATTAATATTTATTATATTAATAATTATCTAGTCGATAAGAGTAATAGGTTCGGCTAGGGCTATAATAATAGCCTAATACTTTAATATACTTATATTACCGCCTATATAACCCCTAGTCCTTACCTTCCCCTTATTCTTAGTTTTATCCTAGTAGGCGGGAGTAATAGTTTACTAAGAAATAGGGGAGCCTTTACCGCCCTTTACCTTAATTATAATTATCTAGCCCCCTAGTAAAAGCTTTACTCGAGCCCTAGTAATTAGTTTCTACTTAATAATACCTAGGCTCTTAATTATAATCTTTATTATTTCGCCTAGCCCCTTTAACTATTTTACTATAGCCTTTAGTATTATATTATTCTTTTCTATAGTTATAAGTAACTAGGGATCCCTAGTATAACCTTTAGCTATAATATATTCCTTATTAATATAATAGTAGAGCTTTAACTAATTAATACCCTTTTAAAGTAATACCTTAGCCTCCTTTATACCTTTTACCTAGCTATACTCGTTAATAAATACGCCCTTAGTCTTTTTTTACTTATACTATTTACTATAAAGCTAGGTCGAGTTATTAATTATTATTAGGGTTATTTTCTAATAAACCGTATTTACTTTAGTATAAGTAACGTAAGCTTATACGATTATTATTACTTCCTCTTAGTATATATCCGATATTACTAAGGTAATTATTTATAAAGCTAATCCTAATAACCCTCGAATATTATATAATAATAGGGCTAAATTATATATAATATATAGTTATTATAGGGTATTTCCCTCTTATTATTATACTCTAGGTTATATTCGGGGCGGGAGTAGGCGATATAACGCGAGCACGTTTAGTAGGAGGCTTTACTAGCGTTTTAATTAAATCTATATTATTAGCCGCCTTGCTTTCGGGTTAGACGGTAGGTATATCGCTATCGTTATTATTATTATCCGACGAGATACCTACCTAGATAGGAGGAGGGGGAGCCCTCTTTAAAAGGACTTTACGCTTTCGAACCCTTTTTACGATAGACTTAGCTAGGGACGAGGATAGTATAACTAGAGGAAAAGGGTAATACCTAAGTAGCGCCCTTCCCTTCCCCTTCTTAATAACGGTAGGAATAATAAGTATTAGCGAAGATTTAAAAAGCTTAATAGCCTAATTAATAGTAGTAATAGGATACTCGGCAACTATTACCTTAGGGATATTAGTAGGCTTTAGCTTAATAGCGGGAATAATAGCTATAATTATTATAAATTAGGGTATAATACTAAGTACCTTTATTCGCTTTTTACCCTTTCTCGTACTAAGTATATTATCGATTCGCTTAACTAAAACTAGGATTTTTACGAGAACCTCCTTAGTCGACTTTAGGTATCCTATTATACTCTTATTTTTAATACGATTAGCTTAAATCGAATTCTTAGGGCCTCTAAGATTATTATAATATATTATTATATTTTTTATAGTATAGGCCTACTAGATACTATAGATAAAGGGGTTATCCTCCTCGGTTAATAGATTACTATTATCGATATTTAGGCCTTTCTTTTACACGGTACTATAGTAAATACTATAGTATATATCCTATATAATATAAAGGTCCTTAGAATTCTCGATAAGCTTATTATATACTTACGAGAATTAGTAATAAAATAGAACTAGACTAGGGGTAATCCTTATCTTATAATACTTTATATTATTTATAGTATAGGCTATATAAGCTTAGGCGGTCGTATTTATAGCGGATTAGTAATTAACGAATAATAAGTTTAGTATACTTATTAGACTAATCCTAATAGCTAACGTATAATACTATATTCTTACCGATTATATATAATACGTACTTATTATAAGGTTTAGTATACTCGAGTCTATAGCTTATAACTCGTAAAGGTATTCTATAGATAAGTATTAATATTAATATTTTAGTTAGGAGGAGTATTAGAAATAGGAATAGGGTTAAATCCCCTTACTAAAAGTAGGATACTAATTATTAATCTATAATAACTTATTATAATATAGGGAATAATATATAATAGATTCTTATTACTAGGGCGCCTCGTATAGATTAATACTATAGCCTATAGGGTAGATAAACGCCCTACTATAGCCCTTTCCTTTACTTTACTAAATCCTAGCTATATCCTAGCCGAAGTTATTCGTAGAGAGGGTGGTTTTCCCCTAGGTCCTCTGGTTTTTCTACCCTATAGACTATTTACTTATTTTCTAGATACCTTATAAGTCCCTAGTATAAGTTTTAATAATATACTCTAGGTTATATACTATTCTAATATCTAGTTTATTACCTATAAGATTTATTATTACTATTATTATTATAAATAAGGTTAATAATATTAATAATTATTATTCTTAAGAGGATCCTTATATAGAAGGAGGGGTAGTTATACCTCTTCTTTAGGATATAGGGCTACCTTATTAATTAACTATTATATATATTTAGCTCCCCTCCCCCTCCTATTAACTCGTTCCCTCCTACCTCTCCCTTTACCCTTTTCCTTATTATTATTATAGCCTAGTAAGGCCGGGATATTCTTGCTATAGCTATACCTTATACGACCGACTTTTGCCTTCCCCTAGGCTATTATACTATAGGAAGAGACTGGTTTTCCCCCGGGTTCTCCCGGTTTTTCTAGCCTATAACTAGTATAATAAATCCCTAGATACCTCTTAGGTACCTAGGGTAAATTTTAATAATAATAATATTAAAAGACGAATAATTATAGAATTCCGCCTACTATTACTTTAGATAATAGATAATAATTAGTATTTCTTTATTATAAATAGGATAAATATATTATATTAATAAGAGTTTTTAAGAGTAAAACATAATAGGGTAAAACTATTCTTCCTATTCTTAGGAGACTATACTACCCGCTATAAACCTATTATAATCCGCTTTTAAGTAGGTAGGGGAGTCGAAGTCCTATTTAATAAGGATTAGGGCCTAAAGGAAAAGGCGCTTAACCTCCTAAAAGACGGTTTCCTAGGTATTACCCTATATAAAAGATTGTTTAAACCCGGTTAGGTTAGTTAAGAGTATAATAATAATAGTATAATTAAAGATAAATATATAATAAAAATTTATAAACCTAAGAAAGCTATATAAACCCCGAATTAATTCTAGCTAAACCTAGTCGGAAATTACTCGAATCTTAGTTAGGTTAGCTTAAATACTTATACTAGTAAGGAGAATAAACCTAAAATATTTAACTCTTATTATTAAGAATTTATACTTATTTAGGTTAATATAAAAACTATACTATTATAGTCGGCTAAGGACTTACTAGACTTTATAAAAGTAGTTTTCCCTAGTACTAGACGAATAGATAATAATATTATTAATAAAGGCGGAATAAAACTTATTAAGAAGATTATATAGAATACTATTAATATACTATTAAAAAGTAACCGGGGTATTATAAAGTCTAAATAGGGTAATTATCTACTCGAAAAAAAACTATAATAAGTATAAAAGGCTATTTTCTATTCCTCCCCTTCTGCGATTCGGACCTTATAAAACGCCTATATAATATTAAGCTTAATAAACTATTTAGCGCGTATTATAGTATAAAGTATATTATTAAGAAGGGGGATAAGGTATTAATTAGGAATTATAATTATATTTACTACCCGGTAGTTAGTATAAAAACGGAGTCCGCCTCCCGGTTTATAGGTAAAAAGGATAGGTATACTAGCCGGGGAATTACTAGGATAGATAAATCCTTTCTTAAGAAGGTTATAGAGGGTCTTTTTAATAATAAGAAATTCCTCGTATAATATACTATAGAATAGCCTAAATAGAATAGGTAGTTTATTCCTATTAAAATCCGGTTAAAACTAGATATAGTAATTAATACTTGGCTTATAGGGGTTTAACTTATCCGTATTCAATTTATAAAATAGAGGAATAAAACTATATAATTTAGTAAGAAGATATTACTATAGCTATTAGTCTATAGGAGGGATTTTATCCTATAAAGCCTTTTCTATATTTATAAGAAAGATAGCCTAAATAAGGAGATCCTAAGACTAAGGGAAAGACTTAGAGGAATAGAATAACTTAGCGAGGAAAGTAGTAGTAAGAAGGTAGGGGGCTATAGTAAGTTTATTAGCGAGCGTAGAAGAATATCTAGAGTTAAGGGAAATATATAGAACCTAAGACTAAGCGTTTTTATACTAAAGTCGGGCCTTATAGGGAATAGAGTATAAATACGAATATATTAACTAGGGCTTATTAAGAATAAGGGGGAAGTCTAGATTAGGTACTATATAAGCGATACTAAGCTTAGTAAATAATATAAGCTCGAATAATAACTAGATAATACCTATAATACGGGGCCCCCGTATTTACTAAATAGCCCCCTATAAGTAATAGGGCGGAATATATTCGATAGGGATATTAAGGTTTATTATAAGCTATTAACTAATAGCTATATAATACTAATAACCTTTATCTACTAAATAGTTAATAAGCTTTAAACGATTTATAATTATAAAAACTAATATCGGGGGGGCGAGTAGCCGCGAATAAAGAAAGGACTTAGAATTCTTATTAATAGCTATTAAAAACCCCGAGGTATTAAAAACCCCGAGGTATTAAAAACCCCGAGGTATTATAATACCCCGAGGTTATACTTTTTCTAATAACTTATCCTCCTTAAAAAGGGGTACGATTTCCGTATATATTATACGCGGACTATTATTAGCCGAATATATAGGGGGATACGCTATAGTATAAAGATAATACGATATAAAGTAGGAGTTCGTATTATAATATATATAAACGCTAGAGATTTAGTATTAATCGATAATAGACTTAAAGACCTATTTAGCCTACTACTTAGTTAGTCTAGAGGAGTTCCCGCTAGTTTAAATAATAGTTATTAAAATATTACTATCGGCGTTTATAGCCGGAATTATAAACGATAAACCGGAGAATTACCCTAGAATAGTAAGGCCTATAGTAGGAGTCTTCTTAGTAAGGCGGATAAAATAGAGCGTTTATTTAAAGGACTAAGCTAAGCCCTAAAGCTTAATAGTAAATACGGTATATATTTCTAGTATATTAATAATAATTAAAAGCCTTTATAGGGTAGGAGAAAAGGAATTAACTAGCTAGGTAAGTTTAACTAAGTCGTCCTACTTATTAGGACTAGCTATTATAAGTATAACTTCCTTAAACTCTGGTAAAAAGTCCCTAAATCGCTATCTATTATAATATACTAATATATATAGTTAATCCTATACCTTCTGCCTTTCCTAGATAGTTCCGAACGTTTAGTATAGATAATTAAAAAAATCCCAAGGGCGTTATTATCTATTAAACCCTCTTACCTACTAGAATACTACTACCTATTATATTTTATTCTTTAGAAGGTAGTTTAGAATCTAAAACTAAGACTAACTAATAGTACTAGCTTAGCCCTAAGGCTTATTAATATTATACTAGTAGATAAAACGGCTTATAAAAAAGTAGAATAATTTAGGTTTATTATCCTACTTAGGCTAGGTTTCTCGCTAGTATATAAGAGCTATTATAATTAGTACGGAGTCCGGGGTAGCTTATACTAGGCCGGAGGGGTCGTTAGTATAAGGACGAATAGCCGGGTTACTAAAGGGTTATAAGCGGAGAATCGCGAGTTTTACCTTATATACTACCTATATTTATTTAAGGACTTAGTATTTAGCCGTTTAATCCTATTATTAGGAAGCTAGTAAATCCGCTAGTTTATATCGAAGGCGGGTAACCTTATTTTATAATTAAAAAATAGTAGTTATTATATTCGGAGGGGCGGGATCCAAGAGTAAGAAACCTACGAACTACTCCTCGATACCCGCTATAGGAGAGTCGAAGGAAGCTATAAGAGAGAGGAGGTAAGGGAGGAAAAAAAAGAAAGAGAGAAAAGGAAAAATTAACCTCTAATTATACTAAGGGGCTAGATATAGGGGGAGTTCTAAGACTAGACTTAAACGATTTAATTAAAAGTACTAAGCTTAAAATAAGGCTAACCTATTTAGCTATATATCCTTTTAGTATATAATAGTCTCTATTCCCCTAAGAGCGGTAGTTAGCTCGTATTATATTAGGTTAATCTCTAGAACCATGGTTTTATATATTATAAATATACGAGTATACTATTTATACTGCGAGAGATAGGACCCGGCCTAGGCTTTATACTAAGGTAAGTTTAGGTCCTAAGACTAGAATATAACTAAGGTCGAAGACCCTTATACTTTATATATCTTCTTATTTTAATAAAAGTAGTATTATATATAAAACTATTAAATATAGTATTTATAAGGGACTTAGGTAAAATATTATTAATAGAGTACTTGTATATATATAGATAATAAATACTAAATAGATATAAATATTTATATTTTTCTAAGGAAGAAAGTAAACTACTATCCCTAAGTATATATATTTCCTCCTATTTTATTCTTTTTTATTTTTTTTCTTTTTTTCCCTTTTTCTTCTTTACTTTTTTTTATATTATATTATATTATTATCTTATTTATACTAATTAATAAAAATGGTAATACTAATACTTATTCTTTCTTTTATACTAGAGTTAAGATATATATTAGTTATTATAATATTAATTAATAAATATTCTTAGTATAAAGTAATCTCTAGAATAAAAAATAAAGGGGTTATACTCTAAGTAAACTTATACTATAGGTAATCCGCTTATATATACTAGTATAACTATAATATATATAATAAGTAATTAAGTTCTAAGTATAAAGAGTTTATTATATACCTACTTACTAAGTATATAGGTTTCATTCTTTAGTAATAGTTTTTTAAAATAATAATTATTTTTATTATACTTAATAATACTATATATATAATACTTAGAACATATTATAATATATTAAAAAGGAGCTTATTAATAGTCTTTGTTAAGAACTAGCTTTTAGCTAATTATATTTAAATAGGAAGTACTAAGGTTATTAATATTAAGATACCTCGATTAGTAATATAGTATAATAGTAGGCTAATTAGTTTCTAGTTACTTAGTATATATAATTAAACTAGTAAGGGAGCCTCTCTTTTTTCCTCTTCTTTCTTCCTTTTTAGTAGTTTAATTTATTATTCCTTTTTAGTCTAACTATGTTAGTCGTCCTAGCCGGAACCTTTATAATAAATTAAACTCTTTCTTATTATAGACTATATACGGGAAGTATAACCTTTAAATACTAATAAATTTTACTTATACTTAATATACTTTAATCCTAGCCAGGATTTAAGGTATAATTAACGGTTATATAGGCTAAATTTACTATTAATAGGGTAGTAATTAAGAATAGTTATTCTAAATTTGTTTATATTTTTTTAACTTAGTAATTTTTAATAAATCTTTTTTATATACTTTTAGGATTAATAATTATAAGGATTAGCTAGAATTCTTTTTAATATATATTATTTAATATATATTAAAAAGATTTTTAAGAAGTCTTATAAAGAGTAATATATAGAGTTTTTTTAATTAGGTTAAGGTAATTATTATTAAAATCCTTTAATAATTATTATTATATATTAAAAATATATTTATTTAAATCGGGATTATACTATTAAACTAATTATACTAAGATTATTTTACTAGTACTAGGACTATATATAGGGCCTTAAGCGAGATTAAATCGTAAGATTTAGCCTATAATATATAAGAATTTTGCCTTTTTATTTCGAGGCTTTAATAACGTATTTAGTACTAGGAGTACGTTTACCCTAATAATTAATTATCCGCCTTAGCTAAAGGCCGACTTAATAAATATTAATCCTATTAAATCTAACGCCTAGGGTATACCTAGGTATAAGTATTATTATTATTATTATAATAGGGTTAATTATTATTAATATAATTATTCTAAGCTATATAATAGTATAAGGATTATAAGGTTAAGTTTTGGGATAGGCTAAATAACTAGGCTAATAAAAAGGGCTAAAAAATAAAATAGAGGCTAATAATTAAGGTAATAAAATATAAAGGTAAATAGGCGATTATAGTAGATTATAGGCTATTAGAAATTTATTATATATATATATATATATATATCGTTTACTCTTATTAAATACTTATTAATATATTATCCGGTATATAAAGCGGGAATAGGCTATACTATATATATATAATAATTATTAATAGCCTAGGAAAATAATTATTATAGTTTTATAATATAATATAGCTTTTAAATAGGTTAATTACTCTTAATAGTTATTCTCTAGTATTTAATAAAAGGTAATAGGACCCTTTCTAGGCTATATACTAGTTAAAAGGGTAATTATTCCCTTAATATTAAAGATTTTTATAATAGCCTACCTTAAGTAATATAACTCTACGTAGTAGACTCCCCTTTATTAAAAGGGACTCTCCCTAGCCCTATTTCTAGCTTAGCCCTAGGATCGAGTAATATTAAACCTTTATAAGTTAGTATAATAAATAGCTTAGCTAGCTTATATTCTCTCTTTTATTTTATACGAGGAGGGGGTAATATTAAGGATTAGCCTTTAGCTAATTATATTTAAATAGCAAGTAATAAGGTTATTAATATTAGGGTACCTCGATTAGTAATATAGTATAGTAGTAGGCTAATTAGTCTTTACTTATTTAGTATATATAGCTAGTTAGTAAAGGAGCCTCTCTCCCTTCCTTTTCTCTCTTCTTTTTTAGTAGTTTAATTTATTACTCCTTTTTAGTCCGACTATATTAGTCTTCCTAGCCAGAACCTTTGTAGTCCTCTTAATATAATTAATAGAGTATTACTATTTTCCCCACTCCCTATCCCTATTTCCCCCATCCCTTTCCCAAGTCGGTAGACTACTCCGCGCTAGCCGGTACTACCTATCTATAGTATAAAGACCTGGGAAACAAGAGGTTACTCTTTTTTTTCTACCTTGCGCTGCCTCTCCCGCGCTGCCTCTCCCGCGCTATCTCTCCCGTACTACCTTTCTCTTGCTACCTCTCTCGCGCTGCTTTTTTACTACTTTTTTACTGCTTTTTTACTGCTTTTTACTGCTTTTTTACTGCTTTTTTACTGCTTTTTTACTACCTATCTATGTGTATATGCATAGGTAGTACCTATTTTCCTACGGGCGTCTTCCCGGCTTACTAGCTCTTTATACCTTAGATAAGTAGTATAAGCTAGCGTAGGCTATCCTTACCTCGTTAAGAAGGAGGTACCCTCGATTTAGTAATAGGTAGGGGAAATAGGGATTAGGGATAGGGAAAAAAGTAATACTTAATTAATATATTATTTTTATAGTTTTGCTTATATACTTCCTATTTTCTAAAGAATAGCCTTATAAGTAGAGTTAATAACTAAAATATCTTTAGAGAACCTAGATAAAAGTATAAACCTTATTAAAAAAACCCTTGGATTCTTATAATCCTACTAAATCTAGCTTATAGATTTTTATTTTACTTTATTTACTATTTTTTCTTTTTTATAACCCTTTTTTAAATATACTCTAGGTAATATAGAACGTTTATTAATACTTTTATAAATTACTCTAGACTTTACTAGGATTTCCGACTAAGACTTTATAATAAATAAATAAAGATTTTACTAGGATTTCTAACCTAGACTTTTTTAGGAAAAATCCTATTTACCTCGGAGAAAATTCCCGTATTTACTTAGAGGAAATTACCGTATTTACTCGGAGGAAATCTCTATAAAATCTCTACTAGCTATATTTTACGCCTATACTAGGATATTTTACGATTTTATAATAAAACTATATTTTTAGTTTTTAATAAAAAATCTTTATAAATATATAAGAGTAATAACAATTATTAAATCTAGTAGTATATATAAGGTCTCTTAACCTCTATATAGTCCTTATAGTTATATAATTCCTCTACTTTCGGACCTTATAATCCCTTAATATAAGGAATCGCCGGATCCGGCGATTTATATAATATTATAGTTTTTACCCTCTTAATAATCATACTATTAGACGACTTATAGCCCTTTTATAGCTTTTATAAAGTCCCTTAGTTATCTTATACGATCCTATAAAAAGATAATAGATTATTATAGAAATATTAGGAAGCTCTTCTTCTCTTCTTTTAAATTCTAGATTAGAAGAGGTACTTATAATTAAGTAGTTAGATTAATAGTATAATAGATAAAGAGTTAAAATAATAATTATATAGAGCTTACTCTAACCTTATATAAAGTATTAATCCCTTATTCTTTATCTTTATCTCCTTTCTTTATATATAAAGCTAAACCTTATCCTAATAATTATAAGGCTAGCTTACTAAGCTCTTAACGATTTATTTAAAGGTTTCTATAAAGTAATAAGTATTTAGAAAATAATTAGAACCCTAAAATTACTTTTTAAAAAACCCTAGATTATCTTTTTAAATTCCTTCTTATGAGGAAGAACCCTTTTTATATAATAAAAACCAAAAACCTCTTAATTATATTAAATAGAGCTCCTTCGTATAAGGAAAGACCTTATTCCTTTTTTATAAGGAATTATATATTTATATAATAGGCCTAAAGCCTATTTATATTAATAAAACTAATAAAATATTTCTTAAAGGTAAACCTAATACTAGTTTAAAAATAAACCCTAGAACCTTTTAATTATTACTTATAAAAGTAGATTAAAAGTATAAATATATTTAATAGTAATACTCTTAATACTTTAATTACCCTTAGGGGACCTAATATAATATACGCTTATGCGTATAAACGACTAGTAGACTTAGGAAAGGCGGGCTAGCTACCGATTATAAGGTATAGAGTAATTACTATAGCGAATATAAGTATAATAAGAATCTTTTAAGAATAATAATTATAAGATAAAAGAGACTATTTAATTATCTAGGGAGTAGTTAACTATTAAGTATTAGTTTTAATTATTATTATTCTTATATATTTATTAAGATTTCTTAATAAAAACTAAAGATATGATTTTACTATAAAATCGTAAGATATCCTAGTATAGGCGTAAAATATAGCTAATAGCGATTTTATGGAGATTTCCTCCTAGTAAACGCGGTAATTTCCTCCGAGGTAAACGAGACTTTTCCTAAAGAAGTCTAGGTTAAAAATCCTAGTAAAATCTTTATTTATTTATTATAAAGTCCTAGTCGGAAATCCTAGTAAAGTCCTAGTTGGATATTTTAGTAAAGTCTGGAGCGATTTATAGGGGTATTAATAAATATCCCGTATTAACTCCCTAGGGCGGAAAAGAAGACTAATAGCCTTATTAAATAAATAATTATAATTATATAGGTTATTTCTATTAATAGTTTTTTATAATTAATCTAATACTATATTTAATAAGTAAGAGTATAAGGAAAAATAACTAAGGTCTACGATATAAGGAATCTATAGTAAATATTAACTTAGAAGAAAAAACCTTAAGAGAAATAAAAAATATATAAAGAAATTAAGCCGTAGAGAAAATATAATCTCGATAAGGCTTAAAATAGAAAGAATCGACCGCGGAGAAAAAGGGATTTTAACGGGGTCGTATTAGGAATATAGTCGTAAAAGGGCTTATTAATAGGACCGGAAAACGGGGCGGAAGAGTTAGGAAAAATAGTATAATAAGAGTATTAACGAGGAATTTTATTATCTTACTAGGAAAGGTATAAAAAGAGAAAGTAGGGAAGTTATTTTCACCCGTATTACCTTAATCTAATCTATATTAAGGTCTTCTATTAAAGCCGGAGTATTAATCTATATTAGAGTAGAAATTAGTTTAAAGTCCTTAGCTAATTCTATTTATCCTTTATTAAGGCTATATACTTCTCGAATAATATTATTAGGTTCCTTAGCTATAATATTATAAAGGAAGTAACTAGGAATCCCTTTAGGGTTAATTATTATTAGCTCCTTGTAGATTTTATTTAAGGCTTTATTAATAATATAGTTTATAGCTTTATATAGTATTATATTAATAACCCTTTCGCTAAGTAGGTATATTTATTCTTTAGCGAATATATATAGATTATAGTTATTATAAGCTAGGTATTTAAGTAGAGCTTAGGAATTTTTTAATACCGATTTTCTTATTATAAACCCTAGTACTCTTAATATATCGGCCGCTAATATTTTAAGAGTAGGGTAGTCGGCGATAACTAGTATAAAAGGGGGAAATCTAATAATCTAGCTATTATTAATCCCTAATATTTTTACTATATATTTTATACTAAGGTTCTTATTTACGTTTACTAGTATATCCTTAAATATATTTCCCTAAATTACTATTAGGTTCTTATTTAGAAATACTATAGCTTCGTTATTACTATAGAGGACCTAGGTATTAATCCTATAAAAGATAATATATAATAGGAGATTAAAGTAGTCCTTAGTTATCTCCTTATCGATATATTCGTCTTTTTTATCTTAGTCGTTAAGAATATCCTAGAAATTAATAGCTAGAGTAGAGGTAGAATAAGTAAGTATTATAGATAACCTAATAATCTAATATTCGGGTATTTATAAAAAGGGCTAAGGTCTAGTTATCGTAATTATAGTACGTTTAGTTAAGTTTCGCTTAAATAAAGGGGGCGCGTTTATTTATTTTATCTTATTATTAAGGGCTTAGCTAGTTATTTACTCGAGCTTTCTTAAGTAGTCCTTATATTTAAGGAGAATAATTACTTTCTTAATCTCCCCTAGTTAGGGGGATTCCTAAGTTAGGTTACCTAATACTAATACTTTTATATAATCCTTCGCTATAGTAAGTATAGTATATATCCCCTAGATATTCTTCCTTAGTTAATTTATAATAAGGAAAATATTCCCTTCAATATTTTAAAGGGAAAATAGGATAGTCGGGCGACTTTAGGAAAAGGATAATATAGGAGTAGGTATTAAGGATTATACTAATATAGATAGCTAAGATAAGCGTTAAGGTATAATAATTAAAGGGGATAATAATAAATCTTTAAAATTAGAATTTATATTATTAAGTAATCTTTCGTCGTTAGCTTAATCTTATACTTAGGTATTAATTAAATAGGTAATACTATTTAATTTCCCGAAAGAAAGATCGAAGCCCTATTCTTTTAAGGCCCTTTTCTACGATATAAAGAGAGTTTTATTATTTTTCTTCTATTCGTTAAATTTAAATATAAGCGATTTAAAAAACCCTTATAATTTGGTAAGATTACCGAATAGTTAAATCGCTCTTCTAAAGCCTTTAAAGCTAAGGTTTAGTAGTATTCTTTTTAATTAATTATAAAAATATTTTCGGTAAATATAATTATAATTATAGTAAATATTAGAGGATAATAAGTTAATATAAAAAGATATTAATAGAAATAATAGTTTAAGGGTAAATAATAAAAGCGTAAAGAGTAAAAGGAAAAGAATATAAAAGATAGGAGTAAAGAGTAGAAGAAAAAGGTAAAAGGTAAGGGTAAAGAATAAGAGAAAGAGGTAAAAGGTACTAGAAGAAGAGTAGAGGAAAAGAGGATTTATTTTTAGGAGTATATTAGTCTATTATAACCTAGTAATTTTACGTATTTATTATTAGATAATACGACTAGTCTTCTCCCTAGGCTTCTTAAGCTAGTATTCTTCTAGAGTCTTCTTTCGCTTTTTATATATTATTTATAAACGCGTTTTTAGCTCTTCGTATTTCTTCTTAAACTCTTTAATTAGATCCTTTTACTAGAAATCCTTAAGGGTAACCTATTAATTATTATTATTTAAATATCCTTTTTAATTAATAAGATATTCTATCCTTATTATTCCTCGACCCTTTTTAACTTTTCTTATATCGAGGATTTGGTTAACCTTAAAGTTCTAAGTATTAGGTTCGGGTCTAGGTTTTTCTCTAGGCGCTTTAATAGGATAGAGTTAAATAACTAATATAATAGGATAAATATTTAAGGAATTATCGAGATTTAATTAATAGGTAAAATATCTAATATATTCGATAATACGAAAAGAACCTATTTATCGTTTAGTAAGTTTAGTAATATATTTATTAGTAATTTAATATCCTTTACCGAGTTTTAATTATACCTAATCGTTAAGTCTAAACTCGAGTTTTTAATACTTCTTATTATATTACCTTTTTATAATAGCTTAGGTATATATAATCGAGATTATTATTTTATTCTTAAGGACTTCCCTAGATTTAGGTATGACCTAATCTCTAAAATATCGAAGATTATTATTTATCCGAAATCTAGTTAATAATTCGCTTAGTATTATCTAAATAATAGAAAAGAAGGAATTATTAAAAAAGAATTATAAAACAGGTAAGGTATTAGTCTATTACTTATTAGAGAAATCGGCTAAGAAGAACTATAGTATAATCTCGACTATTTAATTCTAGTATTCTAATAATCTATTAGTCTAAGGATAGTATCCTATTAATATTAAAAGTTTAATTCTAAAGGTTAACTAAAGAGTTTTCTAGAAATCGGAAATAAATTTAGGATTTTTATTAGATATAATCTACTTTAAAAAACCCTAATTATATCTTATAAGTTTAAAATATAATCTCTAGGCTTATTCCTCGGTAATAAAATAATCGTATTTAGGAATTAGGATATATATTTTTAAGAACTTATCGGTAATAGTAAATAATATATTATAGAACTTCCCTTTAGGTTCGGACTAGGGAGAATTCTTTAAAAAGACTATAGGGAGACTAATAATAAAATCTATAATAATCGTATAAAAAGGAATTACTAGGGACTAGATTAGTATTATTTCTCTAGGAGGGGGCTAATAATTAGTCTAGTTATATTAATATATATTATAATTATTTATAGTTTAATCGACTTTCTTTTTAAATCGTATAATAACGAAGCTAGAAGATATTTCTACCTATATTTATCTCCTTCCTATATAGAATTTACGAAAATAGTATTCGGAAATTAGTTTATTAGTATAGTCTTCTAGTATATAGAGTTATTATTATTTATTAGTATTTTTAAATAAAAGGCTATAAGAATATATAAAGGCGAGTCCTTCTTATAAATCTTTATTATTAAGTTATTCTAGGATTTTTAATTATCTTTAATCCTTTTTATATCCTTTAAATATCCGATAATAGTACTTATTATTAAGAATAGCTTTTATCGAGACGAGAATATAGTCCTAATTAATATTATCTTCCTAGATATTTTTAAGTTCTCCTTATCCCTTTTCCGGTTTAGCTTTAGAAGGGAGTCGGGAGAGAGAATCGGCTAGAATATTAAAAGTACTAGGGATATATTAGACTTCTAGTAAATATTAACTTAAGTATTAAAAAGTAATAATAAGGAGATTATTACTCCTTATACTAATAGTAAATAATAAAGTTTATTTTATAATAATAGAAATAATAGTATAGTTTATAAAAACTATAATCTTAGGTTTCCGGGTATTAATTAAGTAGGTCTAAAGTTTTCTATATACTTAAACTAAATAGATAATCTTTAATTCGGTTAACTAATACCTAGATTTAGTAGGTTTAAGAGACTAACTAAGATAGAAAATAGGTTTAATAGATTATCTAGGGGGTACTAAGGTTAATTTCTATATCTTTTTATTATTAAGATAAAAAAGGTAGGCTATAAAACTATTTTCTTATAACGTATTAATCTATAAAAAGAATTATCGATTCGGAAAGAATTAACTAAAAGCCGCGTTATTATAAAGAGTATTAATAATATTATCGAAGTAGTTTTTTTTTTCCTTTATAGGGATAATTTTAAACTAAAAAATAAAGGTATTCTTTTTAGGTCTAGTAATAGGAGTATTTATTTCTTATCCTTTACGAAATATTATAATTTTATATTTTTATAGGGGATTAATCTATTAGGTAAATCGGAGAACTAGGTATTTTATTTATCTAACGAGTCTAATCTACTATTCGAGGTATTATAAAGTATTAGGAAACTTAATATTATATAAAGCTTTTACTCTTAATTACGTATTTATAAGAGTAAATCTATTAATATAATACCCTAATATTTCTACTAAGGGGTAATAGAGAAAAGACTTTAGTATTAATAGTAAAAGGTTTATACTAATAAAGAGGTTAAATATAATAGTTAAATATTTAATATAGTCTTCTAGAGTATTAGAAAAGATAATAATATTATTAATATATCCGGCTATATAAGCTTTATAAGGGCGAAGTATATAATCGATAAATTATTAAGTATAAGTAAGGGAATTTTTATACCTTATAAAAGCTATAATAGCCCTTTCGAGCCTATAGTAGGATATAATTATAAACTATTCTTAATAATCTAAATATATAAGGAATTAGTAAAAGAAACTTCGGGTATTAATAATAAATATATACTTCTTTCTATTAAGTTTATAAATTCTATTTTATAGGAGAGGTATTAGGTATATATCTAGAATAATAATATTATTAAGTACTCGTAAATCGTTAATAATATACGGTTTTCCTTTATACTAAACTATAAAATAAAGACTTACGAAGGGAAATACTTAAAAAGCCTATTCTATTTTACCCTAAGTATATATAGTATTATACTTTTTATTAAGAAAATCCTAATTAGGCTTATTAAGAGGGTAAGGGCGAAAACTAAGCTTTTTTTTATACTAATTATTAACGAGAGGTATATAGAGATATTATTCTTTAGGAAGGTTAATAGGTCCTATATCTTCCTATAATTTAAAGAGGGAATCTAAGAGTTTTTTAACTTTATTTACTAATTAAGGGTTAAGAGTATAGATTTTAATACTATATTCTCCTTTAATTTCTAGAATATTTAGTATTTTAGTAATACTAAGATAGTATAGTTAACTTAAATCTAGAAGATTAACTAATAGAGAAGTATTATTATTATTTATTTTATTAGAAAGGAGTATTTAATCTAAGAGGATATTAGGTTTAGAGCGTTTATCGGTTCCGTATATTAGTTTATTAATATATTCTAGAACTAAGAAAAAAAGGTTATTATTAAGATTAAGTAAAATACTAATCTTTTTTTTCGTTTAAATAAAATTAGCTAATTACTTAAGTTAAAAACGGTAATAAAGAAGTAATTATAAATAATAGAATTAAAAAGTAAAAAAAAGTTAGGAAAGAAAATAAAGTTTTTATTAATAGGAGGATTATTTAATAAGGTTAGGATAATACCGGCCGAAAAAGGAGTTATTATAGCGGTTAATATAACTATTATTCGGCGGCGAATTACTAGCCTTCTCCGTATTAAATAGTATTTAACCCTTAATCCGCTATATAACTTAAAGCGGAGTTCTTATCGAAAGTTAAGGATATTAACGCTATAGGGAATAAAGAAGTTTTATCCTAGGAGAATACTAGCTAATAGCGTTTTAATAACCTATATATTAATAATAAATTTACTAGTATAGAATTTACTATTTATTTTTCTAGGTATATAAAAAGTAAAAGTTACTTAGCTAAGTATTTTAGCTTATACTTTACTAATACTAATAAGGTATTATTTAATATTCGGATTAAATTTTATATTTTCGAATCTATTAAGGAGGTTTATCCTAATAGCTAATCTACTAGTTTTAGTATTTACGTATATTTCTATAGTATTAAATATTCCGTATTTACTATATACTAATATCCTAGTATAAGTAAAATAGAAGACTTAGTTAGGAAGAGTATCTAAAGTCTAAGGTAAAGTAGTTATTATAAGGAGGCCTTTAGGAAGGAGATCCTTTCGAGAGTTAAGTAGTTTAGACTTATATTCTTTATAATCTAGAATAAAGAAATATAAATTATTAACTAATTATTCGTTATTATTATTAAACGATTCCGAGGACTCGACCGGATTATTAGCCGGTTCTTCTAAAGTTATAAGGATTTAATTCTTTATTTTAGCGAAGATAATAAAAACTCTATTATTATTAGGGTTTTAATTAATAAGGTTATAAATAAGGTTAATAATAATTAGGTTATTTTTAGAGTTATTATCTCTTTTTATAAAGGTATTTAACTTTAGAATAAATAGGGTTTTTTTATTATTTAGTTTCCGAGTAAAATCCTAAGGCTTTAATAATAAATTATTTATTTATTAGTTAGGATTTTACTAGGATTTCCCTTTTAGTATAAGTCCGGCTAAGGATTTATCGGGTTATTAAAAGGGTTTTCCTAAGGAGGTATATTAAGTAGTATTATTCTAAAAACGCCCTTAGGTTCTATAGGTAAGTTTTATTTATAAATTAGGGATTAAACGTTTATACTTATAAGCCTACTCGTTTAACGTATTATCTTTAGTTAATTAATAAAAGGTTTTTTAAAGTAGAATATCTAATCGGGAGAAAACGATTATAAGTATTAATTATTCGGGGTAAAGAGTAACTCTAGTTATCCTTTTTATTTTTAAAACCTAAGAGCGGAAGTCTTTACCTACGAGAATATTTTAGGAAGTAAAAATCTTCTTTTATTTATTTAAGTAATAATATCGGTAAAAATAGTAAATTATTTCTAAAGGATTAATACCTATCCTTAAATACTAAGACTAGGAAGAGTAAGTTCGAAATAAGCTTAGGAGTCTAAATTACCTAAATACTATTCTATAACGGATCCTCGAAGAAGAGAAAGGATAAATCGAGCGAGTTTATTTATATATTCTTCGCTTTAAATAATAACTCGTTTAAGAGTATTAGTAAAATAGTTAATACTATAGTAAATAATTATTTAATCGGTTTTCTTAATCTAATCGAATATAGTATTAAAGGTATTAATTAGTTTAAATCGACTAATATCCTCTACTTAGAGTCGGACTTATTATAAAGCTGGTTTTTCGGATATAGATTTTTAGAAAAAGCGGGGATTATTTCCCGGGTCTAGGTCTCTATATTTAGGAGGTTTAATAAATATACTAATAAGAATATTTTTAATTAATTTAATTAATACTTTTTCGTTTATAAAGTAGGAGGATTATTTCTTAGATTTAATAGGGGATTTAATCGAAGATTTATATTCCTCTAGTTAAGGAGGAGTTTCTAGCCTTTATAATAGGCTAACTTTAGCTAGAATTATTAATTATTTTCCTTTTCTTTTAATATTATTTATTCTTTCGAGGAAATACTAAACTTTATTAGGTTAATTATTAAGAGGAATATTAGGGAAATAAAGGATTTTATTCGGTATATATTAAATCCGGTTAACTCGGTCGAAAAGCTAATCTTAGTCTTTAACTACTTAAGGGTTAATAAGGAAAGTATTAATTACCTTATATAGATTAGGCTTTAAAGGATTATCCTAATAAATAGAATAATAATTAATTAGCCTAGTCTCTCTATATTTAGAAATAGGGAATAATCCCTTAAAGGGTTAAGGCTTTCCTACTTTATAATAAGAGTTAAATACGAGAGTCTCTTCTATTCGAGTAGTATACTTTTACTTAAGAATCTTAAAAAGCTAATCCGAAAATAAAGGTCGAACTTCGGGTATATTAATATAGGTATAATATAGTTTCCTTCTAAGAAAGATATTTATACTTATAAAGTCGTTAATTAGAATATTTAGGTCCGACTTATTATCCTAATAGTTAGAAATTAGTAAATTAGTAAATATAATAGAGAATTACTATTAGTTAATATACGCTTATACGTATAAATAACTAATAAACTTAGGAAAAGCAGGCTAACTACCGATTATAAAGTATAGAATAACTACTATAGCGAATATAAGTATAATAAGAATCTTTTAAGAATAATAATTATAAAATAAAAAAGACTATCTAATTATCTAGGGGGTAGTTAACTATTAAGTATTAATTTTAATTATTATTATTCTTATATATTTATTAAGATTTCTTAGTAAAAACTAAAAACGTGATTTTATTATAAAATTATAAAATATCCTAGTATAGGCGTAAGATATAGCTAATAGCGATTTTACGGAGATTTCCTCCTAGTAAACGCGGTAATTTCCTCCGAGGTAAACGAGACTTTTCCTAAAGAAGTCTAGGTTAGAAATCCTAGTAAAATCTTTATTTATTTATTATAAAGTCCTAGTCGGAAATCCTAGTAAAGTCCTAGTCGGATATCTTAGTAAAGTCCGGAGCGATTTATAGGGGTATTAATAGACGTCCCGTATTATAATAACTAGAAAAAATAGATTAGTATTATTAAAAAATATACTAAACCTTATAACCTTTAGGGTTATATAAACTTAAAATTAATAGCCTGAATTCCCCTAGTTAAACTAATAGTATTACTAGAGCTTATAGAATAATTATAAATATAGTCGTAGGCTAAAGGCAAGTTCCGCCCTATAGGAGTCCGTGGATCCCGCTCCTAGGGCAGCGGGCCCTAACCCTATAATATATATAAATAACTAGTATATACTCTTATATTCTAAATATAATAATTACTACTTATAATATACGTAATTATATAATTAAGCGATTAGTCTATAAGAGACCTCCGATACTAATTAGTTTTTTTATTAGTATAGAATAGTAGAATAGTAAAGAGGAAAGACTTTATCTAGGTTATAATACTATACTCGCCTCCTCTATTTTAGTAAAGGGCTATATATTAGTATTATCGGAATAGATTAATAATATATAATCCTATACTATTAGAATAGATTAGGCTATAATAATTACGCTTCTTACCCGATTAATTACGAGTAGAATAAGAGTTTTAATAAGTAGGTTTTTTCTCCTATTAATACTATTATTATAACGTAGGAAGAAGTAGGACTAGTACTAAGGAGTATAATAGGGAGTAAAATATTTAATATAATATTATTCTATAATCGGATAAGTCTAGTAGTAGAGGATATATTATAAAACTTCGAGATTAACCTAATAATTATAGAGTTTAATAAGAGAATTATTTTTAGAAATATCCTCGACCTAAATATAGCTAAGCCGAGGGAATTTAACTCGTTTATCCTAGGATAGCTTTTTAGGTATAATAATAATAAGAGAATAAGAGAAAATAAGGCTCTCCTTTAGGAGATATATATTTATAACTTTAAGGGCTAGGATACGTTTACCTTTAAGAATATAAATATCGAGTTTTATTATACTTTTTATAGTTTCTTTAGGTATTATAGTATTTATATAGGATTTCGGTAAAATTATATTATCCCCTTTTTTATCTAGTTATAGTAAGTAAAGAGAATACTATAATAGGATAAGTAAGAGCTCCTTATAATAAACCTATCCTCGAGCTATAAGGCTTACCTATATTAATAGTATCTTTTTAAATAGATAAAGCTTTACAAAATACTATAGTTTTTATAACCTTTTCTATAATTTCCCGTATTAATAATAACGCTCCCTATACTTAATAAGATACGATAATAAACCTAGATTACTAATACTAAAAACCCTATATATAATAGTATACTCGAGGAATAGTAAAAGTAATAGAATAATAATAAAACCTAGGGTACTAAGGTATTATTAAAATACTTAGGGTACCCCCCTACCCTTAAATACGACCCTATAAAAAGACTATTATAAACCGATAAACTAACCTTAACGAGTCTACTAAAATAGGTATAAATACTATTTACTCTATAGTACTATACGCTAGCGAAGAGTACTATTAAATTCGACTAAGACCCTAGATTTATACCTTTTAGACTTAATAATAAGAAAAACGATAATAATTACGATTTTAGTTATAATATCCCGCCTATATTCGTATAACCTATGTAAATTAACGCTTTTAAAGCTATTAGCTTTACTAAACTCTAGAATAAGGAGTAAAACTTTACTAACTAGGCGTATAACCTCCTTAATAATAAGGTTCTATAGTTTATAAATATATACTATACCCTTAATATTATACTAAGCGAATTCTATACCGTTTTCCCGTATATTCTTAAAGGCGATATATAATAATTTTACCTCCTTATTATACGGTAGAAGTATACCTCCTTATTCTCTAAATAATACTATATATTATAGGAATACTTTTATACTAGGTATAATAAGAAGATTTATAATAATAACTAGTCTAATATATTATTTAGTAGGATTTAGAATAAGAACCCTAATAAAACCCGGATTTAAGTTCTTAACCTTCTAATAATTAAGCTATAATATTACTAATATACCTTATTTAATAATAGGAGTAATAACGAAAATCTACTTCTTATAATAAAGAAAGCCTATTAAGGAGAACCTATATTCCGGATAGTACTATTTAAGTCCCCGAATAACTTCGAGGAATTCTATAGGGATTAATATACTTTTCTTAATCTTAAAAAAGCCCTAGGGATTTTCCTAATAGATAGAAAGTTTAATAGTACTAGTAGGAGACTAAACTACCCCGCTAAGACTAATACTAATAATAATAATAATAATAATAATAATAATAATAATAATAATAATAATAATAATAATAATAATAATAATAATAATAATAATAATAATAATAATAATAATAATAATAATAATAAT
>PDHP01000251.1:23725-44865 GCA_003339455.1 Ophiocordyceps camponoti-leonardi (nom. inval.) | reverse complement strand
GGTGGTGTGGGGGGGGGGGGGGGGGGGTGTGGGGGGGGGGGGGGGGGGGGGGGGGGGGGGGGGGGGGGGGGGGGGGGGGGGGGGGGGGGGGAGTTGTGTTGTGTAGTGTGTGTTTTTGGTTCTGTGAAATTGTAAGCTGGGTTGTAGGAGTAGCGGTAGTCCTAGGTATGAGCGACCTGACGACGAGGTTCTCGGTTCTGTATGATGGCCTCGTCTGACCAAGGAACTGAGGTGGTTGTAACTTGATGAAGACGAGGCTAGGAGATGAGTACATGTAATATAAGTTATACTATGAACGGAGTTGTTAACCTGTATAACTGTATGTTTGTGTATCTGATGAGAGAAGGAATAGTCGTATGTGCGTACATACATATGTATGTAAGTACCTAGGTGAGCATCAAAGCCCAAAGCAGTGACGAGTTATAAACAAAAGCAGAGGAAGAGGTTCGTCAATGCCATGATGCTGATGATAACGGTGAAAGTCACACACAGACACAGACTCCACAACCCTAATCCATCGATCCATGATCCCATCCATGATCCACAGATAGAGCGCATAGAAACAAATAATGCCACCGATATTTCGTTCATCTCTTCCAATTTCCGCATCGCCAAACGTCATCAATGCAGAATTCAAACACCGAAACCTCTCCTCTCTCTCATCAACACATCACTCCTCCTTTGCCCTACTTCGTTCTGTAGATCAACCTTCAACTCAAGCCCTATGAAGGGCACAACGAATTTCTTCCCTTTGAAAACATGTGCAAAACTCCCCAACACGAAGCCCTATCAAGCTTATCGCAAGCCCTCCCCTAACAAAAGCGACATCCGTCTCCCCTATCCGGATCTCTTTCCCCCCCCCCCCTCTCGCCAAGACTCTCGGCACACGATTTTTTTTCTCTTCTTCTTTGATTTTCTACCTCTTTTTCTTTCCCTTTTTTTAACCTTTCGTATCTCCTGCTCGTAACCCTATGAGATGATAGATAAAGAAAGCCCTCTTTATCAGACAGAGTATCATCTTTCTTCATCCCCGACCAGTTAAAAAGCTACGGGGAAGACAGAGAGAGAGAGAGGAGAGAGGAAGACCCACGGCCAAGACGACGGCAGGGGTTCTCCCCTTTGAATATTATATTAGGCCAGAGAGGAAGAAAATACACACGTAAATAAAAAAAAAGTCCGTAATAAAATGGAACCACTCGCTTTTTCTTTCTTCTTCTCTTGTTTATTTTTTCTCTCTCTTCCTCTCTTCTTCCTCTCTATTTCTGCTTCCCATTTTCCCTCCTCCCCCTTATCTTGCTTTTCCCCTTTTCCTCACCCATCTCGTCTCTCTCTCCTCTACCACTCCCGCCAACTCCCCCCCTCTCTTTACATCTTATCTTTCGAACAGAACTCGTGTTACACATAATCATCATATCAAGCCAGAGTTTTCATAATCATTAATAGTACACACATAGACAGAGCGTGAAAAATGTCCTCAGAAAAGCAACCAGACCTGGTAACAACAGGCCAAGGAAGCCATCACCCAGGAGACGAAGAAGAAGAAGACTCCTCATCAGTCATACACAACCCATCACAGGCAAACAACGGTCTCGACCGCCGCCTCACAGCCCGCCACCTCCAGTTCATCGCCATCGGGGGAACCATCGGAACGGGCCTCTTCCTCGGTATAGGACCGGCCCTCGCCCATGCCGGACCGGCTTCCCTCCTGCTGGCCTTCATCCTCATCGCTTCCGTCTCGTTTAGCGTGATGACGGCGCTGGCCGAGATGGCGGCTTACATGCCCGTCACGGGGGCCTTCACCGTCTACGCCTCTCGCTTCATCGACCCTTCTCTCGGCTTCGCCATGGGTTGGATCCTGTTGATCTCCTGGTCCCTCACCCTCGCCGTCGAGCTCGTCGCCGCGGGGCTCATCATACAGTACTGGAACGCCGGGCTCAACGTCGGCATCTGGATCGCCGTCTTCCTCGTCGTCTTCACCGCCATCAACCTACTCCCGATCCGCTGGTTCGGCGAGCTGGAGATGTGGTTCTCCCTCATCAAGGTCGTCTTCATCGTCGGCTTCGTCATCTTCGCCGCCTGCTTCAACGCAGGTGCCGCCGGCGGGAAAGAGGGCTACATCGGCTTCCGCTACTGGCAGCCGGGATCCCCCGGAGCCTTCGCCGAGCATCTCGTCTCCGGCCCGGCCGGCAGCTTCGTCGGCTTCTGGGTCGCCCTCATCACCGCCGGCTTCACCTATCAGGGCACCGAGCTGGTGGCCATCGGCGCCGGCGAGACGCGAGACCCGGCCAAGGAGATCCCCGCGGCCATCCGCTGGACCTTTTACGGCATCGTCACCCTCTTCCTCGCCACCGTCCTCTTCGTCGGCATCGACGTTCCCTTCGACCACCCGGGCCTGAGCAGCAGCAAGGCCCAGGACGCCTCCGCCTCGCCCCTCGTCATCATCGCCAACCTGGCGGAAAAGGGCGCGCTCTCGCACCTCATCAACGCCGTCCTCCTCACCGCCGTCCTCAGCGCCGCAAACTCCGACATCTACTCCAGCAGCCGCATCATGATCGCCCTCGCCGACGAGGGCCACGCCCCGGCCTGGGTCCGTCGCACCAACGCCCACGGCACCCCTTACTGGGCCGTCCTCTTCTGCTCCAGCTTCGGCCTCCTCGGTTTCCTGAACCTGTCGAGCGACGGCGTCACCGTCTTCGAGTGGCTGCTGAAGATCACCGCCGTCGCCGGCTTCGTCACCTGGGCCCTCATCAACCTCTGCCACCTGCGATTCATGTCCGTCCTGCGTCTGAGGGGCCAGCCGAGAGAGAGCCTGCCGTACAAGGCGCCCTTTCAGCCTTGGCTGTCCATCTTCGGCCTCGTTCTCAACATCGCTGTCCTCCTCACCAGCGGCTTCACCGTCTTCATCGAATGGAATACCGTCGAGTTCTTCGCCTCCTACATCAGCATCTTCATCTTCGTTGTCCTGTTGGTCGGCCATAAGCTCATCTGCAGAACACGGCCGATCAAGATAGCCGACGTCATCTTGCCGACCTCTTAATTAGTTCTACTTCTCTTCTCTTCCTTTCGTTTCCTTTCCTTTCCTTTCCTTACCTCAAACCCTGCTTCCGTCTCTGTACCTTGGTCGTCTTGTCTCGGTAGTCCACACGAGTCGTCAGAGAACAAGCGACAACTCATCAGATCTTGTTCATCACCCTGTCTCTCGATTCACGGCCTCAGCGACGCAAGCAAGAACAAAAGAACACAACCAAGACAAAATGCGCTCTCCAAATCATCCAGAGAGAGAAGAAAAGAGACAAAACAAATAGGGGTATCCCGTAATAAATAACAAGGCCGTCAACATTATCCCCTCCCCTCCAGAATCGTCATCGCCTCTTCTACTTCTTCCACCGCCACCGCTCTCTGCGCAACCCCCTTCTTCATCATCTTGGACGGACACAAGAGGCTGTACATCCGAAGCTGCACAACAGCCGGCGGCAGCCCTACCGTCTCCTGCGCCTTGAGATGACAGCCCCAAACCCCGGCCATCCGCCAGGCGAATTTCCAGCAAGCTCCGTGGAAGTGCTTGAACGTCGCCGACGCCTTGAGCATGGGCCACCAGCCCAGCGTGCGATGCTGGCTTCCATCGTCGACAAGCCGTCGGATGTCTTCGTTCTTGAGGAGCTCCGCAGACGGTGCCACCGCCCTCCACGACGCAAACACCTCTTCGCATCCGACCTCGAAATCGCTGCTCTCGTCGCTCATCTTCAGATACCACTCCTCCTGCACGACGTCGAGGTCGGCCTTGAGATCTTTCAGGAGCTTGTCGATGGCCTCGCAGCCCCTTCGTCTCGCGTCGACTCGGTTATACATGGCCGTCAAGTCCGCGTCGTAATAGGTCCTGCAAGCGCCTTCCGACGACTCGATGTTCGCCTTCAAGCTCTTCAACCACCCCCCGACGGCCGTCTGCGCGACCTTGAACTTGAGCACGTCCTGGATCGGACTGTCGTCGCCCAGCCTCTCCGGCGCCACGCACTTGGCGTTGAAGTAGGCCGGGTCCTCGAGCTGCTTCGGCGGCCGGATCTCTTCTCTGCAGAACCTAGCCCAGGCCTCGTGGTCGAAGATGATGCCCTGCTTGCTCTGGTCGACGAGTTCGCCGAGCAGGGCGCTCAGCTTCGTCAGCCGACGGTCCGCCGCCCCCCATCTGTAGCTAAGCCTTTCCTTGAACACGGTGCAGATGCCGAGCATGTCAGGCTGGAGGGAGAAGAGGAAGCCGAGATAGGTGAACTTGTAGCATATCTTCCGCCAGTGTTTCACTGTTCCGCGTTTTTCGGCCGTGAGGTCGTCGACCGTCATATGCAGCTTGTCAACCTTGGGCCCCTCGACGCCTCCGGAAACCGGGGCGGCAGCTCGAAAGTTGTCGACGATTTTCCGATCCCAGCAGACCCAGCAGATGTCGCCGTCGTAGTCGCCCCCGGAGAGGAGAGCAGCCAGCGGCTTCGTGCCCTTTGTGGAAAAGACGACGACGTCCTTTAGCTTCCGCAGCTTGGGATGCGAAACGGCCACCACCTTTTGTATGTCCGACAGGGTGTGAGCGGGCGCCCTCGCCACCAGGACGTCCAGGCCGTCGAGGGCCGTGTCGCAAAAGTCGTCGGCTTCGAACTTGGTCGAGAAGTTGACGCAGATCTGCCCTTCTTCCAGCACGCCGGTGAAGTCGGCCACCATGAAGAGGTTCGTCGACTGCGGGATGGGAACGTGTAGCTTGTCCATGAGGCTTTCCGCCTTCTTCTCTCCAATCTCTCTACAGAGCTCCTGCATGTACTTGAGCTTCTTGGGTCGGAAGCCGGCGTCGAGTAAGAAGGCGACGATGTCTTCTTTCGACCTCGGCAGCCCGGCGAGGAAGCGTACGCCCTGGGAGCTCGCCTGTCCGACCTGGCGCAGCCACAGCCGCAAGTCCTCCGGGTGGTCCAGCGCGAGCACCAGGGCCTCGAGATCAGCCATGAGGCTGTTTCTGAGCGCCTGCTCGATGCATCTCCGCATAGCGAGCCGGTCCACGGCTTGGGCCTCTAAAAGGGGGATGAACTGGTGGTTCAGCGATCCCGTCCTGGCCTCGCGAGCGTGAGCCCTGACCTCGAATATCCTATAGGAGCTTTCCCGAAAATCACACTTCCATTTGATCTGTGACGGGTATAACTCGATCCAGACGTCCCCATCGTAGAGCTCAGACTCGACATCGATGATCCAAAATCCCTTGGCGCTGCCTATCCTCCCCTGGTATCCGGCCGGAGTGTCCGATAGGCCGAGGTGCGACGCGATCCTCCTGGCCAACGCTTTCGACATTCGCCCCAAGCCATCGTTCATCACTTCGTGCGTGCCAATGTCCCTCTTAAACCGGATCTGACTCCACTCAAGTTCCTCGGTCGGCCACGTCTTTGTGTGGCTGAGTGACCATCGAGAGAAGAGCTTGACGGCAGATTTGGCTGAATTTTCCGCGTCCTTGATACCAGTCGCCCAGTGCGTCAGCCCGTCCAGCGTCATCTTCGTGCGTGTCGAGGGCGTCAAAGCCTCATCTGGACAAGGAAAGGCGCCGGCAGAGGCTTTTCGAAAGCCGGGTCCATCTGAGGCGAACAGAAAAATCCTCGATAGTATTGATTGGACCTCCTTGGTTCCCTTCGTAGTCGCCTTCTTGGTCCCCTTTTTAGTCCCTTTCTTGGAAAAGAAGTAAGGAACCCATTCTCGACCCAAGAAGACATGAGGCGACGAAGAGAACAGCCAGTTATTGAATTTAACCAAAACGTCTCCCTTCCCTCGATCATGCTCCTCGAGCTTTCTTCGAAGAGTCTTCGGATCCGGGATATCGACCGTTAGAAAGCGGTCGGCGCCGAAGCGACGCGAAAGTCGACAACCCTGATCAACCTCTAGCGGCTTTAGACTCAGCTTAAAAGGAGACGCTACTTTGTTAGACGGTGGGCAAATCTCGAGCTCGGCTGTCAGGTACACCTGGTCGGTCTTGGTGGAGAAGCTGGTAGTGGCCAGTGACCAGGCCTTTGAGCTACAAGCAGCCGGGAGAGTCTTGCCCTTCAAACAAGGGTCGCTGGCCAAAGTTTCGCGAAAGACTTTCTGATCGAGCCATGTCTCGTCGTACTCGTAAGTGCTGGGCTCAACCCCGCAGCTCTGAAAGATCCGGATAAATTCCCAGATGATCGCTATGGGAGCCGAATCAAGGCCTGGAGAACAGGGCCAAATCTTCTGCAGCTTCTGGTCGAAAGATGGAGCCGCGGCCGGGGAAGACAGCCCCCACCGAGGACTGCCGTTGAGCTTCTCATTCATCGACACAGATGCAGACGGCCGGCGCTTTACGACGACGTTCTCTTCGTTGAACCGATGGACCAGGTCACGGTAGCCCTGGGACGTCATGGGAAAATCATCATAGTCACTATCGGGGGTATTGACAACCGTCCTCTCGAACGACGAACTGGAGAGCGAAGAGGATCTGAATCCAAGCGTGGAGCCAGATATCCGCGAACTTCTGACGGGAAGGGCATCAACCAGGTCAGGACGAAAGCCTCCCTCGCGAGACTTGGGTCTCTTTGATTTCGACTCTGCAAACTCATCCAGACTCCGTTTCGGACCGGCATTCCCCTGGAGGATATCCAAAAGCCTCTTACGGATCACAGCCCTCTTCTCAACCGACTTGCCAAACTCGGACGACGAGCCGAGAATGGCGGAAGCCTCGTGGTGAAACCTGCCAATGTAAGCCGACAGCCTGCCGAAGTCGTGAAAGCAGAGGTAGCGGATCCGTCGATAGAGCATGTCGCCCGTGCCGTCCTCGTCCGACTTGTTGTTCAGCAGCCTGGCCTTGCGGGGCGAGAGCGTAGGGTCTGGAATCCTGATGTCCAGGTCGTAGGTGATGTTGAGCCTGTCGATGGTCCGCCTTAGCTCCTCGAGCGAGTCCTCGGCTGACGGCATCGTGAACGAGCGGAAGAGAGGGGCCGAAGCCCTGAACGAACGACAAAGCAAAGCGAAGCTAAAAATAAAAGCCGTTGAGAGCCAAAAACTTAGGTAGGCTTGGGTTTCGTCCCGTCACCCGTTTCATCTGCAGACTGCGATGCTCCAGTTAACCTACTACGTATGTAAGCTTCTGCTTTCCCAACGGCTGGCACGTGACATCCCTTACCGCGATCCTCATGGACTTTAGTATATAGCATGTTAATATAGTTCATCAATATCGGCCGGAGGAACGCCCGGACCATCCACCCTCCTCCGGACGCCACGGCCGCTGAAGAAAACGCCTCAAGGTAGATCGTCATGGCCGACGAGACTAAGGCGCTGACGCCCGACGAGGCCAATCGCATCATCCGCTCCCACCGCAAAGTCCGCTACGGTAAACAGTGTTTCCCTCCTCCGTAACCCCCCCCTTCAGCTGTTCCCCTTTTCGGGGGGACGATTCCCCCCTATCTTTCGTTCTGACGCTTCCTCTCTGATCCCTCCCCTTCACTTCCCCCTTTTCCAATCTAGGGTCCGCTTGCTGGCCATGTCGCCAACGCAAAGTCAAGTGCGACAACAAGCAGCCCTGCGAGAACTGCGTCAAGCGAGATCACAGCGAACTCTGCTCCTATAAACCGAACCGTTCCTCCGCCACCGCCGCAGCCGCCGCCACCGTCAGACGAGCCCATCCGACCCGGGCACGATCGCTCTCCGCCGATATCGCTCGCACGGGGAGCAGCAACTGGCCTCGTGCCGCGCTCGACGATAACAACACCGATGCCGTCTCCGATCGCTTCCTCGGCCAGAACAGCATTCCCGCTTTGCTACGGCGCGAACAGTCCTCTTCCGTTGCGGCCAGTGACGATGGCGTCTACTCTATACTCGGCCTTAACACGGCGTCCCCTTTCCCGCTCATGTCTACTCGTCATCTCGACCTGCTGACGCGCGATCTCGCCGTCGAGATGCCATCCGAGAGGGACATCATCTCCCTGTTCCGCACATACAAGGAGGTGCCGCAGCCGTTTTGGGGCTTCGTCCATGACATGGACGACCTCGAATCCAAGCTGATGGCTTACTTGGAGGACCGCTCCGGCGACAAAGATCCCCCACAGCCCGTCCCGGCCCCGTGGCTAGCCAATCTCTTTGCCGTCCTCGCAGTTGGCGCCCAGTTCCACGACGATCCCTTTGCTCAACGCACGAAAAATAGTCAAAAGTTCACTCAAATCTCCTTTCACTTTCTGAGGGTATCAAATTTCCTCGTCAGGTACGAACTCCTCGTCTTTTTTGCTCTTAACCCCCTTCCTCCTTGTCTGACTTTCGCCCAGGCCTTCATTCGACTCCATCCAAGCCCTCCTTCTGATAGGGTTCGTTTTGCTCAACGACATGAAGGCCGAGGCCTCCTGGGCCTTGCTGGGCATGACCGCCCGCCTTGCCCAGTCGCTCGGGCTTCATCGGCAGAGACCCAGTCAGGGCGCTTCGCCCGACGACGCGGTCAAGGAGGTCATCCGTCGAGACCTGCACTTGAAATGCCTCTGGCACGATACACTTTCGTCCCTATCCTTTGATCGATGCCCCATCATGAATTTCCCACCCGAACTGTCCGTCAGCTGCGAAGCAAATCCTGGACTGAGCTACCTTCAGATAATGTATGGCGTAATCGAGATTATTTCTTGTCGTCTCAAGCCCGGTCTTTCCACGGATCCCTCATATGCCGAGATACTGAGCAACTGCGAAGCCGTCGAAAATCTCCGTCAACTCGCCCTGCCTCACCTCAGGGATAGGGCAATGTGCAAGACGTTGCTCGAGAGCCTCCAGTGCTACGCCATCCGCCTCCACACCTGCTTTCTCATCTCCGTCGCCTGTAGGCCTGCGCTGAGGCGGGACTGTGGCGGGCTCGATCACCAGCAGCGGATCGAGGTCGGCATCAAGTGCAAGGAGAATCTCATAGAGACGGTCAAGATGTTCCTCGCCATGAACCAGCTGTCGTGTCTTCCCACCAGGAGCTGGGCTTTCACCTACCACGCTCTCAGCTCCGCCTTGCTGCTATCTTTTCTGTGTGACGCCTCCGACATCGAGACGCGGCAGTTGCAGGCCGAATTGATCCGCGCTCTGTCCGACACGGCGGCCACCGAAAAGGAGTCGCCGGGGCCTCACCCCTCCAAGTCGAACAAGGACATTGAGTTGTCGGGGCCACTGTGGCGCGCCCTCACGGCACTCAAGCAGATCTACGACCACGGGTCAGGCCTCATGAAGGAAAGCGACTCGCCAGCCGGCCCGAGCGCCATCCAGTTGGCCGTCCCGCCCCCTCACACGACACAGCTTCTCGGTCACCAGTCGGGCGCGGACAGCTCGCGCGAAGACGCCGCGCTGGCCATGGCTGAGATGCAGAACGGGGCGTCGCTGACCGACTTTTCGACGCCGACGGAATGCCCCCAGCCCTGGCCGACGGGAAACAGCCTCGATGGTATGCTGGGTATGGCGCCGATGGATTTGTTTGATAACATATGGGGGGTACCCACAGAGCCGCTGACCTGGTGGAACTCGGGCGAACAACGATTCTAATCTTGATGTCAATTTCCAAGCAAGGTGAAGGCGGCTGTATGTGTGTAATTCATGAATCGACGAGGCGAGGAATTAATGATTTGTCCAAGGAGATATTCATTCATGTATGGCGGCGGGAAAGTGCGCCTTGAAACGCCACCTTTTATTCGGGGCAAGGCATCATCAGAGCTCTCTTTGTTGATCCGTCAACGGCCCGTAGGCCTCAAGATATTCCAATGCCAGCCAGAGGTTCGTAGGCCCGAACCGTCTGGAGGCTGTAGTTGTAATTGCTCATCATCCGACAGTGATGTTGACATGAGTCATGAAGGGGACAAGACAAAGAGAGGAAAAAAGGCTCTCACGATATGTGGTGGACAGACATGACCTCTCGCAGCCTGTCTCGTATCGTATTGCAGTATCTAATTCTTTTTCTTTCGAGAGGTGCTTGCTATGATCTTCTTCTTTGCGTACTTGGGCATCTTAGTCTTTCTCTTTTCCCGCTTCTCCTCTTTGACTGCTTGTTTGTGTTGCTGTGGGATGAGGTTAGCCAAAGGTTAGGCAGTAGAAGCCTGGGTATAGTGAAGAATGACAACGGGGTAAAGAACAAAGACGTAGGTAGAGGGAGGAGGAATAAGAAACTGAAGGAACAAACCTTCTTCTCGTCTTTATCCTCGAAGCGGCGCCCTCTGGGCCGTCCTTTTTCGAAACAACTCTCTCCCGAGCCGGACAGGCTGGCACCGGCATCCGAATCCGAGTCCGACAAGTCTGATTCCTTCTCCTCATCCCCTGTCGGACGAGCCGAGCCTACGACGTCGTCCGCGAGGAGATTGCGGTACACGAGTTCGCTGCCCTCGCCCCTCGTGAGTTTCTGTCCGTCCCTTTCGACGTCGAGAACCTGCTCCAGCGTCTGCGGAATGTACTGGCGACGAAAGACCTCGTTGTCGACCTCGACCTCGGCGGCGTCTCGCTCGTCGTCCATAGGGCTCCGCGTCTCGTAGAGCCGCTCAATGGCCGCGGTCACGCCAGGTTCTTCAACGGGACCGACCGAAGTGGTGATGAAGTTGAAGACAGTCCGGTCCGGTAGCGTCTCAACGCCCTTGCGGCGGAAAAAGTCACCGACGTTCTTGATGTCCATGCGCAGGAATTCAAGCGAGCGCGGATGGTCTGGTTCAACGCTCTGCGACACGTCGATGATGAAGAGCTTATCGTCATGACACAAGACATTGTACTCGCTCAAATCGGCGTGCACCAAACGGCAGATCTGGTACATCCGACGCATGATACCCAGCAATTGCGCGTAGAGCAGGCGCCAGCGCGGATCACCGTTCTGGGCATCCGGAAGAGCATCGCGTAGCTTGGGGTAGGCCCAGCCCCGGGCGTCGCCGAGAAAGCCCATGAGGAGAACATGGAGCTTGAGGGCGATTGGCTCCGGGCAGGGAATGCCGGCGGCGTGAATCCTGCGCAGGTTTCTAAATTCCTTCTCGGCCCATAGTTTGACCATCTTACGGCTGTTGCCCTTATCAAAGCCTCCGCGGAAGCGGTGCTCGCCAGCGATGTAACGCTCTCGGTCCTTGAAGACGAGGATAGCCGTCTTGTAAACCTTGATGGCGCGCTGTACCGGGGGCTCATCGGCATTGTCGTGCAAGACGGCGCCGTATACGTTGGCCTCTTTTCCGGTACTGATGGCGCCGTGAACCTCGCTGACACTGCCGCGGTTGATCATCTGCAAGAGAATCATGCGAGTCCGACGGTCCAGCACCTGATCGCTGGTGGCCCTATCCGCCTTATCCTTGTCCCTTTCATCCTCACGCTTGACACTATCCAGGCGAATCTTGGCGGCATGTCTGGCGAGAGCGGCGACTTGGTCGTCAACGCTGGCAAGCGTGTTTACCTTTGGTTTCTGCTGGTTCGGCCTCGCAGCGCCAGAGGCATCGTGCAGCTGCCGTTGGCGATTGAACGATTTTGTCAGGTCAGCGCCACCAGATGACCAGTCCTTGTCATCCAGCTCATCGCCTTCGGAGAAGACGTCGTCGAGGTCGTCGTCATCGTTGTCGTCGTCAAATGGCGCTCCCTGTGGCGTGGACATTTGGTGAACCGGTTCGTAGCCGTGGCTGGGCGTATGGGCGTATGGTGGTTGGTAAGGAGCTGCCGGCGAAGATGCGGCGTCCGCCATGCCGTACCTTGATTGTGAAATCGTGAAGACGAGGAAGTCGATAGAGAAGAAGAAGAAGAAGAAGCAGAAGAAGAACAGAAGAGTGATTGTCTAGGCCTCGAAGGGCGGAAAAGAGCGTGAGGTTGTCTCATCGGGAAAACCCCCGCCGACGATCGGTCTTATCTTATCTTTTCCTACCTACCTATTTTTTGTGCGTCCGAGCACTTTTCCCATTGGCCTGTCTCTGTCTTCGTAATCCACCATCAAGTCCCGTGATCATCTCACGGAGCTCAACCTCACCCTGCCTTCACCACCTACCACCAATCACCTACCGATTTACACCTAGGTATGCTTCCAGCGTCTCGACGACAAAAGCGCCCATTTCCAACCCTCTTCAGACTGGCAGCTGCTTTAGTCATGGCTTCTCAACCTCTCTCAAATCACAATGTGCTTCAAATGTCTCGCCATAGGCGCCACTCTGCGGGCCTCTGGATTCCGCCGATTCGATGACGTGCGCCCCGTGCCTCAAGATGCTTCGGCTGTGACGAGCACTTCTCTTTTAATCACTTGACGCGTACGGACTTTTACTCTATCACGAGACAAATGTGAATTCGGGCGCCTCGTGTGTGTCTCAGCAGCCCTTGCGTCGCTGTAAGCTTGTTGCGCCTTGAGACTCCAAAAGCATTCCGTGCCTCCAGAATCCCTTTAACGCCTTCGTTCCAGCTCCCGCCTTCTCAAACTAGTGGAAGGGAATGGCCGTACTTTATTATCTGGGCGAGATTCTCGGTAAGAAGATTCGATATATGCATTTTGCTGGGCCAACTGACATCGACGGATCTAGCAACGAGGTCCTTTATTAAATATCGACGTCTCCCAACACTACGCGCACGCGTCGTTACCTTGGTCTGGTGGTACAATCTCTTGTATCTTCACTCTCATCGACTGTCACCATGAGGATCGCGTTCGCTGTCGCCGCGGCGACGCTCACATTACCGACCAAAGCGGCGATCGTCGAGCCTCGGAAGAATTCACCCGCCAAGGGCAGCACAAAATTCACCTTGGAAGAGGTTCGCAATGAGAACTTTCAAGGCCACGATGCCATCAATGCCTTTGTCAAGGCGCACCTGAAGTACGGCGACAGTCTTCCGCCCCAGATGTCGCAGGCAATCGAGAACAACCCGGACCTGCAGCTGAGGTTTACAACGCTTTATAGTAAGTGTTCCCGTTCGAACATTGCAGAAGCGAGAACTCACATCAATGCAGATAATACACAAAGAGGGACTGTCAAGTCGACTGCGCCGGCAAAGTACGACTCGGAGTTTGCGGTGACGGTTCAAATCGGAACCCCAGGCCAAAAGGTCCCCCTGAACCTGGACACGGGCTCGGCTGATCTGTGAGTTCCTCGGCTGATGCACTTACTTCCAACCTGGTCGCTGACGATGCCGCAGTTGGGTCTTTTCGTCGGAGACGTACTCGTCCGTTGTCAACGGACAGGCGCTCTATCATCCCGAAAACTCATCCACCAGTCGACTTCTGCCGGGTCACAGCTGGCAGGTCAAATACGGTGACGGCGCTGGCGCGTCAGGCATCGTCTACAAGGACAAGGTTCAAGTCGGTGACAGCCACTTTGATCAACAGGCGGTGCAGGCTGCCATCACGGTCTCGTCCGAGATCGCCAACGACACGTTCACGTCCGGCATCATCGGCTTGGCCAACAGCGGAGTCAACACGATCCGACCGAATAAGCAGCGAACATATATTGACAACGTCAAGGACCTGCTGGAAGAGCCCGTCTTTACGGCAAACCTACGCAAGGCAGCTCCCGGCAACTACAACTTTGGGTACATCAACAAGACTGAACATACAGGCGAGATCCAATACGCAGCGGTAAACCCTACATCGCCGTACTGGCAGATCACCGTGAGCGGATATCAAGTGGGCGAGAACCCGTTCGAGCGTCGGCCGTGGAACGCCATCGTCGACACGGGCACATCACTCCTCTTGCTACCGGCGGACATCGTGTACGACTACTACAAACGGATACCCGACGCCGGGCTCGACCTGAAGCTCGGCGTCATCACATTCCCTTGCAATGCCAAGCCGCCTGACTTTACGTTCGGACTGGGTCCCTACCGCGGCCATATCCCCGGCGAGTACATGAACTACGCCAAGATCGATTCCAAGTACTGCTACGGTGGCATCCAGACTTCCAAGGGCATGCCTTTTGCCGTTCTGGGCGACGTCGCGCTCAAGGCTCAATTCGTCGTCTTTAACTACGCAAAGGGCCTTGTGGGCTTTGCTAACAAAAAGTTGTGATTATTGCTTCTCAACATGGCGATGGTTACCTTGCTTTTTTTTGTTTCCCTTTTACGTCACGGTAATGACAGCGTTGAGTCAGGAAAAAGAATCAAGTTTTAGGTACACGATGATATAAGTGTGCATTGTTCGCATGGTGTCTTGGGAGGGTGACGGCTTGACTGGAAGCACACCTCCCTCCCCCTTTTTTCTTTCTTTACCTACCTACTACTACTAGATACCTACTACTTAAGGCAGCGACCCCCCTTGTCTGACTTGACATCTTTATATCCCAATCGAGATTTGGACTGGTGACATTTGCGTTTCTGTGCTGGTTTGCCCCAGATTCACCGGTTCATGTGAGACAGGGTGTTGCCACCTACCTACCTAAGTTTGGGCATCTCACTATCCGTATGTGCCGTGTCAACTCATGGCTTTTGGCTCTGTCTACGGATACCATCTTACCTACCAAGTTGAGCAGGGAATGGAGGTTGGGGTTTTGCGTCTAGAAATGAGAACCAAAGCACCCGATTCTTATGGTCCAGAGAAGTGCGAATTCCCGGTGGAACATGGATCTAGAAACGTTGGTCGTGAATCGACGACATCGAGACCTCGGTATGAATGTATGTATGCTCTCCCTCTCCCCTATGCTCTCTGTATTTTCCCCCATTTTGGATCGAATGTCTAGCATTTATGTACCTGATGAAGCAGATGATGAAGATGATGTGATGATGATGATGATATTACAAAAAAAAGAGAAGAAGAAAAAGAATGTTATCTACAAGATATTATTAAGGGCAACAACAACTCCAATCATGAGGAATCGAAGTGGTCGAACCGAATGAAGCAAATACCGCTGATTACAGTTGTCTGTTTTCTTAGCTGTGTGATGGTGGTGATGCATGAATGAGAGGGAACCAGCCTCCTCTTTTTTTTCTTCTTCTGTTCTTCATCATAAGCACGTATGTACGTGGCTGTACAGGCCTTTTCTCTTTGATGGGTTAGCCGAAGGGCTGAGGCTGTAGGTAGTTCAGCTGGAGCTGGCGGCGGCACTCTTCCGCTTGCGATATCTGTAGATGAAGGCAGCCGTCAAGACGATGAAGGCAACACCAGCTAATACAAAGAAGAACTGGTCAGCACTGCCACTTTACACTTACTAACCAAGATCGAAAACTGAAACGGAAACCCACCAAAGATGCCGGCGGCGATACCGATGGCGGCGACGCGGCCGCCTTGTGTGGGCAAGACGTCTGTTTGGGTGCCGCCTGCTCCGGTGGCGGGCGAGGCTGAAGCTGAAGGCGTCTGCAGATCGCTTTGGAGGGCGGCGAAGGAGGATGTCGTTGTAGTGGAGGGGGTTTGTAAGGGGGAGACGGTGGTGGAGGTTAGGGGTGTGGATTCGAGGATAGAAGAGGATGAGGATGAAGAGGATGTCGGTGTCGATGTCGATGTCGATTTCGACCTTGTAGATGATGACGATGTCCTTGTCGTCGACGTCGACGGAGCAGGCTCGGGGTTGGCCGTCCCCCGTGCGGGCCGTCTCGCAGACGGTGTCGACGGCAAAGGGATGAAGACGGCGTCCGGTCCCTTTGTCGCAGGACCTCCCTCCCTTGGTCCCTCCTCTCTCGATTCCCCCCCTGGACCGGCGGTAGGCTTAGGCCCATCCGGACCGACGATGATGCTGATTGTGACTTCATCTCTGGCGAAGATTCTAGAGAGCGTCTCTTCCGCCCTCGGCGTCGCCTGTACCTGTTCGACTGCTTTTCGTTCTCGAGGTGTGAAGCGGCGTTTGATGATCTTGCGAGAGGGAGTCGTACTCGTCGTCGTCGACCCGCTACATCGTTGTGACGTGTTAGTGAGATGGCTAGTTACTGAGTGAAGCTTTCATCAACTTGGGTAGGTATTGAGGAGAGACGAACCGACGAGCGATTACTGCCATTCTGGCGATGCCGGAGAGCCGGCTGGGAGGGTGGAGGGAGGATACGTTTTGCGACTTTTGTTTTCTCTGTGTGTTTTTTTCCCTCAGAGGAAGAAGAGTGATTTTGAGGTCTAGAGTGTCGTGTCGTGTCGTGTCGTGTGTATGTGTTGTGATAGAGTGTGTATGTGTGTGTCGTAGACTGAGCACTTTCGACTCAAGATGGTATCAATGCAAGCTATCAAGAGGGGAAAAAAAACCACGCAATGTGAGATAGAAAGAGGAAGAAGGAGAAGAAAAGACTGAGAGAGAAAAAGAGAAGAGAGAGAAGAGAGAAAAAAAAAAGCCGGGTTTCCAATGACATGCATAAGCTGAAGAAGAAGGGAAAAGAAGAGGGTCTTTGTCTGTCACGAAAGGGGGGGGGGGTCGTTTGTCAAGCAGACCTCGAATGGTGCGGAGTTGTGAAAGTATGCTACAGAATACCTAGACAGGAGGGTGGGGATATGGCTTCAAAGCCGAGGCCGTTCAAGGGGGGAAGGGGAACGGGGTGGACAAGGGGAGGGGGGTAAGCAGCTGGCTAGGTATTATTCATCCCGTTTGAAGAAGAAGAAGAAGAAGAAGAAGAAAGGATGGGACTACATACATACAGCATGGGATCGGATCGGGAATGAGGACGATGATACGGAAAGGAAAGCCGACGGAAGAAGATGGGAAGAAGCTGTTACCGCAAGACGAGGCGAGTTTCAGCAGCAAACGACAACTTACATGTCTACCATACATACATATCGGGTGAAGACGGACGATATCAACATGTGTCTGTATGAAGGTTCAACATTCGATTTCTTATTGTATCTTTGTTCTCTGCTTTAAACTACGGCGCTTGTTAGTTAGCTTGTGACAGAAGCCTCCTCCTATAGAACTGACAGTGGCAGTGGTGGCATAAACGGAGCTTACTCGCTTGACTCCATAATCATGCTGAAAGAGACTACTATAAAGGACTGGGGCCGGAGGCTATGGGAAAAAAAGAATTAACCAATTTCAAAACCAAAAATTCCCCCGCGTGTAAACGAGTCGTCGTCCAACAACTCAACCCGAGTTAACTCAACTCAACTTAACTCGACTCCCCACGAACAGACGATAACAGCAAGAAAGGAAAGAGGGTATCGACGACAAAGTTCCGGGGTTGTCAAGAGAAAGGGGGAGGGGGGGGGGGGGCAATAAAGAGTGTTGTATGTTGAGTTTCATGTTAAACAACAACTGTCCCAGCCCTCGCGGAAATCAAAGACCGACTTTCCGGGGCCCAAGGAAAGAAAAGAGGGAGGAAGAAAGAGGAAGAAGAAAAAGAAGAAGAAGAAGGGAAAGAAACTACAAAAACTCTATCTGTATAAGAGGGGAGGAAGGGGGAGTCTTTCCTCATTGCTCCGTAACGGGCCGAAACAGCAAAGGGTCGTCATGGGATGTGATATGATGCCGGGTTGGTCATGTAGCTTCAGAACTGTAGGCAACAGGAAAGAAAAGAAGAGAAACTTCCGTCAACAGACTCGTTTGACCAACGAGAGGAAACATTTTCAGTCTGTTTGGTGACAACTGCATTAAATTCCTATCTGGTAGGTAGTAAGTAGGTAACTAGTAGGCTTAAAGAAACGGAAACTAGGTGACTAGGTAGGTAGAGAGCCGTATCATCCCCCTTTGCTCGTCACAATCTCCTTCTAGAGGTCATCGAACCCTTCATTATTTTTTTTCAAGATTAGTCTTCCGTCATGCTTCTACCTTTGCACAATCTATGTACCGTGTGTATAATCTTTGTCAAGGAGATCCAAAGCAAGGCTCATGGCCCTCTCTCAGACGAACGATCCGCCTTTGTGCTGCATCATCATCATATCGCTCATCTTATAAGCTATCGCTCCGACGGTAGCGGTAGGATGGCCGCTGATTTGCTCGGGAAAGACGCTGGCGTCGATGACGCGAAGCCCGTTGATACCGTGGACACGACACTCGAGGTCGACGACGCTGTCGGAGGGAGACGGTCCCATGCGGGCGCTGCCGACGGGGTGAAAGAAAGCTACAAACTGCCTCTTGAGGTAGGAGATCAGTTCTTCGTCCGGAATGTCGTCCGGTTCACTGCTGGAGTAGGGCCAGAAGACGGAAGAAGGGTCGTCGTTCTGACATGGCTCGAGGAATTCTGCAAAGGCTGGACTCCGTAATATCTTAAGGGAGAGGCGCAATCCGGTGAGCAACACTTTGAGATCGTTGTCACCCTCGTCCGTCAGGTATCTTGGGTCGATGACGGCTAGATAAGTTCAGTTCATCGTCAGTCACGGTCGTTCAGCCTTGGGAACAGCCCACGAAGCAGAAAGGTGTTTCCTCACGCGTATCAAAAGGATCGGCGCTTCCGAGCCTTATCGACCCTTTGCTTTGAGGCCGTAAACCGACGACCATCATTACGAACGCGTTCTGATCTACAATCATCACCTTCTTCTCACCATAGCCAAGTCCGACGGAACCGCTGATGATCTCTAGGTCAGGACCGGCGTTGCCGGAATCGCCTTGGATCACTTCATCCGTCGACCTGACAAACGCGGCCGCCTCCGCAAAGTTGCTCACCAGAGGGCCGCCACCTGTGATCAACCACCGAAGCAAAGCCGGTATCGCCCTGAGGGGGTTCGTCAGGTAGTTCAACGTCTGGCCCTTCTTTGCCTTGCCGTAGATGGTGAAGGATAGATGGTCTTTCATATTCACCCCCACGGCGTCGTTCCCACGCACCACCGGGATGCCGTGTTTCTTCAGGTGATCAGCAGGGCCGATGCCGCTCAGCATCAGTATCTGCGGCGTGTTGACGGCGCCTCCGCAGAGGATGACCTCTTTGCGGGCTCGGACTTGGAAGCAGTCCTGATCACCATCACCGCGGCCGGTGCGGAACTCGACGCCAACCGCTGACGGCGTCGGACCATCATCATCGAACAGCACCTTGGAGACGTGGCAGTGGATCGCTACGTAGAGGTTCTTCCGTCCCATCACCTCGGTCGAGAGGAACGCTGTGGCGAGCGAAGACCGTCTGCCTCCGGCGTCGATGAAGGAAGGGAAGCGGGAGACGCCGAGCGTACCGGCCGGTGTGTTGAAGTCGCTGACGAAAGGTATCCCGACTTCTCGACAGGCGGGGATGAATCCCTTCTCGACGATCGGCGCAGCAGCCGTGAAGCCCGTATGCCACAACCCATCGCTGCCTCTATGACTGATGTCAACACCGGTATGGAAGCGACCGGGACTAAACCTTTCCATCCGACGAAAGTAAGGGGCGAGATCATCGTAACCCCAGCCTTTACAGCCGTAGACGGTGGCCCAGTCGTCAAAGTCGCTGGCGGAACAGTGATGGTACATCATGGCGTTGATCGACGTCGAGCCCCCTATCATCTTCCCCCGAGGCCACCAGAGTCGACGACCACCGACAGCGGTCTGGCTGACGGTCTCGTAGTTCCAGTCGTGCTTAGAGCCCCATATCTGGCTCGCCAAAGCTGGGATTTTCGACCGCAAGACGTTGTTGTTACCTCCGGCCTCGAGGAGGAGGACCGAGACCGAGCTGTCTTCTGAAAGTCGGTTGGCGAGGACGCAACCGGCAGCACCGGCGCCGACGATGACTTTCACCGGTATTAGAGGATCACGGGAGCACTTCGATTTTTTTTTGCTCCGGGCTCTTTTCTTTGCTTACCGTAGTCGTAGACGGGTGTCGAGCTGGCCGCTTTGTCGCCGCCGGATGGACTCGTCTGCTTCTTCGCCGCATACCGAAGCGGATCTTGGAGCGGGTTTCGGTGACGACGCTCAGCCATCGTGACGCCCTGCTTTGTGTGTCTTTTCGTTTTCTCTGGTCCTGCAAGTCTGCGGATGTCCAGTGGCTTACTCCAATAGGTGTGTCGACATGGATGTTGATTTATAGCATAGATGTGTAGAGCTATACATACTCTATCTGTAGTAGTATGTATCTAGACATTACATGTCTATATGTGTAAGTCGGACTGTTCTGCCTACTTAACAGGTATTAGGTATCCGGAAGAGAAGGTAGGTAGGCTTGAAACCTGGCCGAGTACGACGGTAAGTGTAAGCATACCTATCTATCATATCCGTATACGGCGTAGAGAGCCACAGCACACGGCCGTGTACGACGTTGATTACTACGTAGGTAGCTGCAGAAGCTGACCCCGGTGAATGCATGTGGTGTGTGATTCATTGGTCGCCGGCTGCAGGAAGAACCAAACGAGGAAGCAAAGCTGATAGTGATGGCATGCTACGGAGTACTATAATACCCCTTTCTCTATGAGCCATCGTACATCGTACGGGAACTGATTACTTGTGCTGGATAACCCTGGTCCTCTGAGAGACCAGTGCATGTACGGATAAGTATGTACATGTGCGCCTTGCAGTTTGGAATACTCATCCTCTTTCCTCTACGCCACATGCATGGTAATCATACGTCGAGGTGGATGTTACGATATGTGAGACTTGGCGGCGCCAACTAATCAAAGAGGATTTTATCCGGTGACTTTGAAAAAGGGGGGGGGGGGGGGGGTTCATAAGTCGTCTTTCTCTTCGAGGATTCTGACTATAGTAAGAGCTATGAAAGAATTTAAATACTATATACCGGGGAAAAGAAGTGGGCGAAAACAAGGAGCTCATCTCCAACGCTCAAGGAACAACAACCCTGCGGAGACTATAAGAAGAAAACATAGAAAGAGAACCTACTATAACACATAACATCGACAAACTCCCTTATCTATCTCTTCATTCATCTCTTCTTCATATAGCGAGCTCCGTACGGCCTCGATGGCACGGCAACTTCCGATGTTGGCGGTGATGGTGGTGGTGGTAGGTGCTTATCCGCGAAGTCGAGCATGATCTTGTACGTGACCGGAGCCGTGTATTCCAAGTTGAGGCCGTGACCTGCTTTCTGTACGACGACCGTTTCGAAGATGCTCGACGAGGCGAAGTTTGGGCGTGATTGTTCGAGCATGTTGGGGGCGTTGATGCCTACGAAGGGTGTGTTGGAGCAGTTTCCTCCGCAGAAGGGAATGTCTCGATCTTGAGGCAAAGCCACATTAAACATGTCAGCCAGCATTGGTCAAGGTAGCAACGGAGAAAGAAAGGAAAAAAAAAAAGGGGGGGGGGGGGGGGGGGCGGGGGGGGGGGGGGGGGGGGGGGGGGGGGGTGTTCATAAGTCGTCTTTCTCTTCGAGGATTCTGACTATAGTAAGAGCTATGAAAGAATTTAAATACTATATACCGGGGA
>PDHP01000251.1:0-23715 GCA_003339455.1 Ophiocordyceps camponoti-leonardi (nom. inval.) | reverse complement strand
AAAAGAGAGGGAGGGCGGAGGGGAGAAGAGAAGAAGAGAGGGAGGAGGGGAGGGGAGGAGGGGGGGGGGGGGGGGAGGGGGGGGGGGGGGGGGGGGGGGGGGGGGGGGGGGGGGGAAAGGCCAGAGAAACAACTCACCACCGGCAAGCAACAACACTGGCCCTCGATAGCTGCTGTTGCTCGTGACGTACGACAACGTCATGAGCTCTCCCAGAGACGCAGGCTGACGTCTCTCGGTCACGGCCTGCAGCACGGCCGGATCGAAATTATGAGGAGCGAAGAAGTCGGTCTGGACGCCGATGCTCGTATGAGGCGCGACGTAACCCTCGGCATAGTGGCCAGAAAGGCTGGGAATCTTCTTGACGGAAATTAGGTTGGCGGCCAGAATGAAGCTGGCGAGGAACTTGTACACCTGGCTGAAACCCGTGAGGATGATGCAGTCCGTCATCGACGGGTGTTGATTCGTGAGGACGGTCGTCAAGGCCGAGCCGTAACTGTGACCGACGTGAACCATCCTGCTACGTCGATGGTGATGACCCGGTAAACCGCCGGCACGGACCCAGTTCGTCAGGGCCAAGAGGGCGTCCATCTCGAGGAACAGCTGAATCTCGTTGATGGGATCGCCGTGGGAAGAAGCTCCGATCCCGAGCCGGTCCCAGGAGAGGGTCGAGTAGCCTCGAGCGAGTGCCCGGTCTACATAGCTGTACCGACGATGATCATGAGGAAAGTCCCAATAGGAGCGATCGAAGCCGATGCCGTGCGTCAGGATCTGCAGCTTATGACCATGGCCGGAATCGGGCCAGCAGTACGTAGTGGCGAGTTTATAGACCTTGGACTATAGGGGACACGGAAAAAAAATCGTCAGCTTTCTTTGTCTATCCCCTTCTTTCTCTGTCTCTCTTCTCTTTCTCTCCCCCCCTATTCACCTTCTTGGCTAACCTCTGAGGAAGAAGAGGTTTTCTCCTCCCAAAGTCAAGGATGAAACTGATCAAGTCCACCTCGGACTTGGGCGTCTGCACTTTATAGAAGACGTTTCGAGGCCGTAGCTCGACGGGGACGGTGATGTCGACGCAATTTCTCGCCGCGGCCGTCGTCGCGGCGGCGAGGAGGAGGAGGAGGAAGGAAGGGATGAACATGTAGGGCGGTAAAGCTTTGAAGGGCAGAAGCTGATGATTCATGAAATCATGACGTGTGTGAGGATCGTGACGGGGAGGAGAAATAATTCAAATAGGACGGGATGGAAGGCCTGGGAAGGGTAAACAGAAGTCGTATGTGGAAAGACATGGGCTATAATTCATTTCACGGTCTGTCTATCTCTACGTGTTTATGAGATATAAGGCCCGAAAAGTCCCTCCCATCTTTCATTTTGTGTCCTCTCATTATATGAAGGTTTTCACGGAGATGTCTGAAATATGTGCTTATAGGTACCTAAATATCAACGATATCCTGCTACTATAGTATGTTGATACTTGGCAGCATCTTTGTGGAAATCCGTCTCGGCAATGAGAACAAAGCAAACATATGTCTAGATGTATGCCTGCCTGTGCAGTATCCGTAGTTCGAGACGGGCCGTACCGAGTCGGGCCGGCTTTTCACTGCTTCTTGTTTCGACACTTTGAAATTCCTACCTCTTAAAGAATGAAGATCAATCTGCACATGATATACGGTCATTTCGGCCTTTTCAGACTTGTTATTCCCTGACTGGTGGCTGGACCCCGAGCCTCGATCGATTGTCTCGCTTCATTCGGGGGTGGTTGGGGAAAAAGGGGGGAGGACCGCCGCCACGAGTGAGACTGGAGGGTTTCGTTCGGTCAAGGTCGGCATCTACGGCAGTTCTTGGCCGCATACCTGTCTACTCTCCGTACGGATACAAGAAGATAAGAATACGGATATGCCGTACGGATATGCGTAAATACTCCGTCTGCTGCAGGGGTCTTCCACCGGCGTTCACCGGTATGCACTATAGTCTATCTATACGGATATCTCTCGTACATAGTATGTTTGCTCCTCCTTATCCAAACCGCCCTGGTTCGTCGCTGCGGCCTTTTCTCTCCAATGTACTCCGTACAAAATGACAACTCTCTGCTGCTGCAGATGACAGGTTTGGGTACGGATACAGACCGTCTCATCACTGCATCAGCCAACGTCAGAAAAGAGGCACCCCTTGTTTGCACCAGCTCTCGTAATCCCGCAGTTCTAACATGTCTTCTCTTTGCTGCTCGTGTTACACTTGAGTAAATGGCACACATGATATACTTCCTTCTTCTATCCCTTTAAGTGTCGTAGTGCCGCCCCCTTCGTAGCGGGACCCACAATGATTATTCAGCCTACAGATATAGAACTGCTATAGCAGCTATCGTAGCACTAGGTGTAGAGGCCTAATAATCCGGTATATTATTCAAAGTGAAGCTATCACCTAAAACAATGTATTTTCATAATCGTGGCAGCTAATTGGCTACGATCCCTGTGCCGCTACAAAGGGGGCGGCACTACGACACTTAAAGGGATCTAGAGCAATCCAATAGAAGAAGTCCAGGCTGGAACACGTCTTTCGGTCATGCCAACTCAACTTGACTTCTTCTTCTTCTTCGAGTCTAGACACCAAGGTAGGTAGCCACGCTTCCATACGTTGCTGATAAGGTCTTGAGAGACGTGATTCATATATTCATGATGCTGACGGTGATAACGTGATTTCACTTTGCGCACCCGGTCCGCACTTATGCCATCATCATCATCAACTGACGAGAGAATTACCCGTAGGTCCTGAGGCTCAGACGTACACAAGTGACTCTCGAGATTCCCATCCTTTGACAGTATCCGCATGTTCGAATGTAGTATCCGTAGCCAGCGTTTTGCCTCCCCTTGTCCCTGTCTGTCAGCCCCCTGGCAGCCGAGATTGATTGGCTGTAAGCTTGTAAAGACATCTACGGATACGGGTACGGATATGTAAATCCTCCATAAGGAAGCAAGCATTCTCACTTTCTCCGTCCCAATTCAACCGGAGTATTCACACGAGGGACTGAACCAGCTCCTCTCTGCCGCGTACGCACAGCAAACATGATGATATATCAGTAGAACGGACCATCATCATCATCATCATCACCATCATCATCATCATATCCATCTCATATCTTCTATACGGATGCTGATACTACCTCATCTAACACTTGCAACAACAACAACCGCCTGGCTAAAAATAGAAGGACTGCCCAAAATGCCCCTGTCCGTCTGTCCATCCAATAGGCTTCGTATCCGGCAAGTGAACCACGATGACCTGAGGCGGCGCCTGCCTGTGAATAAGAAAGGATGGAACAATGTGGTGCCGACCCCTATTTTCACACCTGGCTACCTACTAGGTATGGGGGATCACGGACCGCACACAGCTCCCGTCTCTCCTTTGCTCCCCTAATTCGAAATCGAACCTATGAACAATCTTCTCTCTCTCTCATTTCCTTTCTCCTTATTCCTCTTCCCCTAAGAAACAAGAAAGAAAAACATCATGGACGAAAAGCCTCACAGCAGCCCGGAAACACCTCCGGCTTCTCCCCCGGCGTCTCCCCCGGCGTCTCCCCCGGCGTCTCCCCCGGCGTCTCCCCCGGCACCCTCCGTCTTCGACCCGTCAGCCCGGCATCATCATCACCCCGGCTCCGGTCATCACCGAGCCGGCTCCCTCGATCTCAATGACTACTTCACGGGTCCTCGCGATATGGCGCGTCACTCGCGATGGCCCTTGATCCTCCGACTCCACGGGTCCATCATGCCCAAGCTCATCCTTCCCGTCGGCCTCATCAGCATCTGGAGCGCGGCCATCACCATCATCTCGATCAAGGTGCACTATCTAGGCGTCAACTCCGTTCTCCTCACCCTGACCGGCTTCGTCGTCTCGCTCTCGCTCTCCTTTCGCTGCTCGACCGCGTACGAACGCTACTCGGAGGGACGCAAGTATTGGACGGGCTTGGTTCAGGCCTCGCACGTCCTCGGCCGCGTCTTCTGGATTCACGCCAAAGACGCTCCGGAGATTGACCCTCGCGAGTGCCTCCTCCTCCGTCTCTCGTCCATGAACCTCCTGGTCGCCTTTGCCCTCTCCCTCAAGCACGGACTGCGGTTCGAGCCCTACGTCTACCCGGAAATGGCTCAGCTCGTCGCTCATCTCGACACCTTTGCTGCCTCGGCCACGGACGCGGAGAAGAAAGCCTCTTCTCCTCACCCTCGTCGCTTCTTCCGAAGCGTGGGTGAATACATCGGCCTCTCCTTCACGGCCAGCAACCCTCGCAAGGCGCTGAAGCGCGCCTCGCAACCGCTGGGCCACCTACCGCTCGAGATACTCGGCCATCTCGCCGTCGCCATCGATGCCCTCGTCGGTGACCAGCAGCTCACCGTCCCGGCTCATCAGACGCTGGCCTACAACGCCCTACAGTCGCTCAACGACGTCATGACAGGCACCGAACGCGTCCTCTGCACGCCCCTGCCGATAGCCTACACCATCGCCATCTCCCAGGCGACCTACCTCTACCTCGCCCTCCTCCCCTTCCAGCTGATCCCCCTGCTTCACTGGATCGCCATCCCGGCCACCATCGCCGCCAGCTGCATCATCCTCAGCCTGCTCTTCATCGGCCAGGAGATTGAAGATCCGTTCGGACACGACGTCAACGACCTGCCTCTCGACAGCTACTGCGAACAGATAGCCGCCGACCTCGACATCATCGCCTCCCTCGACACCCGCAACCCCCGCGCCTTTCTCACCAGCCAGCGCAACCTGCCGCTCTATCCCGTCAGCACCGCGCCCTACGACGTCTGGCTGCAGCGGGATGAGGAGAAGCTACGCAAGGCTATCCGGCAGAAGCCCGTTGCCAGGTTCGAGTGGACGAGATGGGGTACCGGCAAGGTTGGCTCCGTCAGCGCCTCCAGCAGCTTTGCGAGTCAAAAGGATGTTGAGGAAAAGGTTTAATGAGGGTATAGAGAAAAAGGGATAAAAGCATAGGGGCCGGCTTATAGATGACAGTACCTAGCATAAGAAGAACAGCAATCTTTGTTTTCCCTTTTCCCTTTTTAACTCCATGTTGTTTCCTAACGCCGTGTGTTTTGCTATCGTTCATCATCATCATGATACAGAGACTTCAGCTTGTCTCAATCTTGCAGTATGGGCTCATCTGGTAACATGGCCGGCATAAAGATCAGTGCCGAGGAAAGCAGCATCAGCAGCGCCCAGGCGAAATGTCCGAACAGGATCTGGTTACGGACGCCAAAGGCAAAGACTACGGTCGAGACGGCCGGGGCGAAAGACCTGATGGCGCTCGCCAGCGTCAAGGCCAGGGCGTTGATCAAGCCCAGGGAAGACGGATGGGGGGACACGTCCTGGATGTTGAGCTGGACGCAGGTCGCTGCCATGTTGACACCCTGGCCGAAGGTGACGACGGAGACGCCGACGAGCCAGAAGAGCACGCGAGCCGTGTCGCTGTTCTGTCTCAGAAGCGCGTTCATGACGATGAAGCCGCCGAAGAAAAAGGGGTAGACGACGCCGCATAGACGGAGAACGGGCTTCGTCCCTATCCGCCTCTGAAGCCGGGGAAAGACGAGGACCAGCCACAGCGCCTGGCTCGCACCCTGAACCGCCATGTACGCCGAGATGGACGCCGTCGGAAACGACATGCCGCCGAGAGAGATGGGCGTGAAGAGAGCGAGCGGGAGGATGGCGGCGAAGATGAAGGCCAGCATCATCACGTGCGAGTATATCGCGAGCGCCGCCACCACGCCCCGGGAAGAGACGAGTTGCCGCATCGACAGGGTGGGAGGAGCCTCGCGTCCGACCGTCTTGCTGTCGAGCGTCTCTTCCAGACCCAGGGCCGAAGCGATTGCGGCAACGGCGATGATGACGGTGACGGCCAACCCGGACAGCAGGTACGGATGCTCGACGAAGAGGTCGACGCCGCCGAAAAGCGCCGGCATGTTCCGCGCCGGTTCGGCGAGGGCGCCTCCGACGAGGGGACCGAGCAAGACGCCGACGTTGCCGGCGAAGCCGAACCAGCTATAGGCCGCGGCCCGGGTCTGCGGCGTACTGTGATCGCCTATCATGGTGCGGACGACGAGGCCCGACCCGGACAGGACGCCGGTGAGGCTCCGAAAGAAGATCATCTGCGGTATCGTCTTGGCCAGGCCGAAGAGGGTGGGACCGATGGCCATACCGGCCAGGGTGCCAACCAGGACGGGCTTGCGTCCCACCCTGTCGGCCAGCCTGCCCCAGAGGAGGAGGCAGGTCATCTGGGCGAGGGAGAAGCAGCTCTCGATGAGGCCGCTGTAGAAGCCGACGTCTGACTCGGTGAGGTTGCCGTTTCGCTGTACCATTTGCGCTATGAAGGGGAAGATGGAGAAGAAGGCGAGTGGTTCGGCGAGGCGGCCGTAGCAGAGGAGGAAGATTTGAGCCTTGGGGAGTTTGGCTGAGGAGGAGGAGGAGGAGGAGGAGGGTAGTAGAGGTGTGTTTTCGTCTTCATCTTGTCGTGGCGGCGGAGAAGGGGGAGGAGGGGGAGGAGGAGGAGGAGAGTTGAGAGGTTGTTGGTGTGAAGTAGACATCGTGACGAGAGTTGTCTTGATCTTTTTCCCAGTCTTTCCCCATTCTTCCCCCTTTTTTTCTTTCACTTGGTTTCTTTCTTCGTATCGGATCCGGTTGGATTCCTAAGGCTTCAACCCTTGTCTAGGTATCTTCACAACGAGATTCATCGAGTTGTGGACGTTGGACGACGGGTTTCGATATGGGAGAGTCGTCCCCCCAGCTGCCTTCACCTCTCACCGCGGCTCAAACTTTCCTTTGAAGTTGTAAGCGAGGAGAGAAAGCAAAAGCAACTGCAGAATGAATGAATGTTTCATCATTGACTTTCCATGACAGGACCTTGTAAGCTTTTTCCGTCGGTTCAAGGGGAGGGCCGGGGGGGAGAGAGAAGAGGGTAAGGGTAGCTCGGTTGCGGCTGTTTCGGGGGGGGGGAGTGAAAACATTGGATCCACGCGGCCGAGGTCCGATTAGCGGCGTCTCTGTGCTGAAGCGAGGAGGTCTTTGGTGCTTAGGTGCCAGGTATAGTGTTGTAGGCCAGCTCACAGTCGGTGAGCGCACGAGGCGCACGGCAGGATCCCACAGCCGGTGAGCGAACGAGGGCGTACGGCACGATACGGGCTATGGGTCTTATGATACAAAGATATCGTCCCCGGTCTGAGTCTCCTTTTCTAATACTATTAAGCGTATTAGTAGTCTAGCTATTAGGGTAGTAGCCTAGTAGTTACCTATATAATAGTAGTATCTCCTTTTCATTCTTTATATCTGTGACTATCTATATTATCTATATGACACCATCTCTCACCATCTCTCACTCTCTCTCTCTCTTTCTTCTTCTTCATACATCTCTCCTCATCTTGAGGCTGACGACTCAATGAAACTTGTTTTTAAAAAAAAAGACTCTCAAAATCCTGGAAACGAGTTTATCGTATAAAACCCCTCGGGAGGGTCCGAATAGCCCAACATGATGCAAGTCGGCAGTTGCTGATCCAACAGCTCCCGAATCTTACTCTCCATCCTCCACATATCCTCCGGCTGCCAGGCCTCGCCTCTGGAAGTCAGGAAGAAACAGCCCTTGAGGGAGGAGCAGGAGTAGGTGTCTCGGAAGCTCTTCCCGAAGGCCTTGAGAAAGGGGTGGCTGTAGGTCATGAAGATCTCCCCCGCCGTCTTCATGTTGGTGGAGGCCCTGTCGGTCTTGAAGGAGTGCCAGGATCGCATCTCGAGGGTGATGACGGCGTGGACGTCGCGGAAGTAAGGGTCGTCCGGGGAGATGCAGTACGTCTGGTTGTCGAAGAATTCGTGCAGCGGCGCGCTGGGGAACGGCTTGGCCGTCCACTTGCCGTATAGGGAATGCTTCGGCACCGCCAGGTGGACCAACGCTCCCAGGTGGCTGCGATAAGCCTGAACGAGCTGGTGAAGCTTGACGACGGGCCAGCAGATCTCACCGGAGAATCTGCTGTAGGAATAAAAGTCGACGAGTACGTAAGTGAAAGATTTCCTGCTTCGGTCGTAGTTGAACGACAGCGTGTCCATGTAAGCTTCCAGGCTGAGGTTGGAGGCCATGGCGAAGTCTTCGATCAGCTCGTGAGGCAGAGCCTGTTCCAAGTACGACGCCCAGCCGACTTCTCTAAACGGTCCGTTTATGGGAGCCAGCACGGCGATGTCATCCCACTCGAACAGGGTGAGAGGCATACCCGTAACCGGGCTCGTGCTGTGACACGCATAGTTCCATAACGTGGAGTAGTGGCTGAGAGTGAATTTCGATGTACCGTGGCCCATTTCTTTTTCTCAGAGACCAGACGGCCGCCAAGTCTCTAGCTAACAAGGAGTGATTTTTTTGGGCCTGTTCGAGAGAGTGATGATGATGTGAATCCTTCAGATGAGAGAACGTATTGCTCGGTATGAGCGTCTGAACAGGAACGGTGATATGGGGAGGTTTTGGACCGTCACATGTAGTGAAACCGACACCCAGAGGCAACCTGTGAGGGCTGGTTTATACACACCTGCTTATTTGTAGCTAAGAGTAGGTATCCAGATGTGTACCTACATGACGCTCCCCCAACAAAAGCCAGCGTGGCTCTTGACTTCCAGCTGGATGGTCTATTATTGGCCCTCCCCCTTCCCTCGTCCACCCTCTCCATCGGCGTTGATAGCTTTACCACCAGCCATCGAAGTAATTCACATGCGAGAGATGAGTCCTCATAGAGACAGACGTCAGCACAAAGGTTCTGCCAGATTCAGCTGAACATAGGTACGCGAGTAGGCAACGGCCAGGCATCGTTTTTCGAAGCCCCCTTCCGAAATGAAAATTAAAAAAAAAAAAAAAAACCAAAAGCATCCGTCTCTTCCTCGACCGTTTTCTATTCCGGGATCCACGAGCATAAGATGGAGGTAGCATACTCGTACATACATACATATGTGTGTATGGTCTAGATCCACGAGCATAAGATGGAGGTAGCATACTCGTACATACATACATATGTATGGTCTAGCCAAGTTTTCTGCCTAGATACTCCTAATACCTAGATAGCTACCTGCCTGCTAGGCATCACTTTACACTGCCAACATGTTACCCGATCTATACATATCTGGGCAAATAAGATATATCATCCCTTGAGCTGACTTCGTCTTCCGAGCATAGATAGTATCAGAGCTTTGGTAGCGGCATAAAAGGCGGTCACGGCATCAGCACCGGCAATGTCCTTGAGCATCGGTCGTACCGTAGCGCCACCCTTTCTCCATAAGCCGGCGCCGGGGGAGTGTGATAGTCCGATAGATATCAGCTGGACCAAGAGTACGACGCTGTGAGGTCAGGGAGGATGTAGGCCAAGAGACTACTGTCTGCCCTTGACTGATACTCTGATAATGCTAGTTTGAACTACGTCCCCGGAGAACCCTTCTTTGAAAACAGACCCGTGAGGTAAGATATTCCCTAATCTATTATCCTTTGAAGCATAAGAGTCTACGGCTGTGGAGCAATGAATAGGACTGGGCATCCGCATGAGAGTTTCTGTACATACATACATACATGCAGGTCCTAACTCTCCTCCTCTTTTCGACAAGCTCCCCATGACAAGTTATCCAGTCACCACTCCGTGTCTAAAAGCCGGCAGTGGAGAGAGTAACCGCCTTACTAGTTCTCGCAGCTCGATCATCTGCATCTCGCAAAGGGCCCTGAGTCACACGTCGAACAACATAATAGACCGGCTCATCAAGATCGATTCGTCGTCTAGGCAAAAGGGGACTGCGGATGGTAGTCCGAGAGGCATATGTCTGTACCTACTACGTACACACGTATGCTATGCATTAATCGGCAGCCTTTAACGGGTGACAGCTTGTAAAGTCTATCCAATCCCAGGGCCATGACATGACGGAGAACTATCCCAAGGTTTCGTCTTCATCGGGCATAAGAATCTTCTCTTTACCTCTGAGAATTCGGCAATGACCAACGAAAATTTCTCTTCTCGCCGTGAAGCCCTTTACTTAGCATCGGCCATGAACAAGCTTTCCCTAAATCCGAGGGAACCAAGGGTCCCGCCAAAGGCCCAAGTTCTTCGAGACTCGAAAGGGGACGTCAGGGAAATAAAGCCCGCTGAAGAGGGTCGGTCGGCCATGATGATGTCAGGGAGGAGGAAGAAGAGGGACACAGAGAGACTGGCAATGAGCTGTGTGAGTTGACGTTTCCTCCCGTCTGTGCAGGTCCGAGCCAGGGTCTGTTATACTCCTATAGATAGCGACGTAGACTTCATTCTCTCGGGAGGCATCGGGCTGACTGACGGCCATCACGTTTCTGAGTCAAGGCGAGTCCGAGGACGCAAGCGGCGCCTGTATGGCGGACTTGTAAAAGTGGCGCCGGTTGCGGAGGAGATGGGGTATAGGGTAGGGTGGCCGGGCTTGAAGTATTTCGGGGTTCTCGGGGCACCCCCTTTCCCCTCGAGGCCCTCTCACGGCGTACTTCCTCTCGAGTGCTAGTGAATACTACTAGGTACTAGGGAGTCGAGGGTTGTTGAAGATACCTACCTAGGTAGTAGGGAGGAACTTTCGTAGGTGGTATGCTGCGAGCCTGTGAGTCATCTAAGACAAGCTGGATGGGAAGCGCAGTTCTTGGCTGTTGTTGGATCGGAGGCTGAGTCCAGTTTATCTACATTATTGTTTTTTTTTTAATTATCGTGCTGGAATCCAAGTTGCTCAGGCTGCTGAAAGACAAGTCACAGAGATGTCATGACCAATGAGTTGGGATGCTTCCCCTTCTATTCTGAGGCTTAGCGGGAATGCATGGTGGCAACTGGACATGACTGGTTAGGGATGTACAGTAGGTATGTATCCGTAGATGTTAGGACTTAGGACATTGTACATATTCCCACGAAGGTACATGAGTGGGTAAAGTTAGCGGATGACGAGGTGATGCTGATGTCGATGCAGACAGACAAAGAGACACACTCAGAGAGAGAGAGAGAGAGAGAGATGGTCGATAGAGGAGGGGTGGCGAGAGAGGCTATAGAGGAAAGGCAGGGATTGCGTGTATGAATGACTAAGCTCTCGGATCCTGTCGGATTCGGATCCCAAGTAGCCGGTACGCTGTAGCCCAGACTGCCCAGTCTGCAGGCAGGCATGCATGCACTCGCTCCTGCTAGTTTTTGGCAGTGACTCACTCACTCACTCACTCACTCACCCAACTCACTCCATCATCGCTCACTGACACCAGCAAGTTGACTTCAGGCAAGTTGACAGTGACGATTACGACCACTCAGCCCATGGAACCCATGACACTCTGACGAGGCGCTGTTCGGTTAAGTTGATTGGTGGGCTCAGGCTCAAAAGCAGGGTCACAGCTCTTCTTCTTCTTCCCGCTGCGCTGCTTCCGGCATGGGCCATTTCGTCATCATCCCTCCTTCCCCCGACGGCGGCGCGTCCGTCCGCCCACTCCCCTTCATCGCCACCCCCCCGTATCCATACATACCTACCTACTACATCCATCTTACGTACCCGTGACGCCTTCCTTGTTGTAAAGTAGGAAGGAGCCCGGTCCAACTCTCTGAGTCGATCTTACCGCCGGCGCCAACGTCGTTCTGTTTGTGTGCCGTCTTCGAGTCCCATGCCTTATTTTCCCTTCTCTTTATCCTCCTCCTCTCACCAACAAGCTTCCCTTCCCGATCCCCTACCACCATCTCCTTGATAACTTACCACCTACCTACTACCTACTACCTACATACTTCTACTGCTGCTGCTGCTGCTGCTGCTGCTGCAACTACTGCGGCCAGTGCCATTCTTTCTTCGACTCTTGTCCTATCCTTACAACTACAACTACTACTACAACTACCCTCACTACCAGTCCAACACCTACGCCCTGCTGTCGCGAGTCATCCTCGCCCTCGACTCCCGCCCTCGTTCACCTCCTCCCTTCGTCGCCTCCTCTCCTCTCGAGCCATACGTCGAATCAGCAGAAACATGGACGCCAACGTCCCCTCCGCCGTCACGCAAAATCGCCATATCCCTCGTCGAACTGTTGCTCAGAACCGTCGACGATCCTTTAATCACGCCGTTCGAGCCAGCGCGAAGCGAATCGCTCAGGCTCAGGACCCTGACCGCCCCGCCGCCGTCTCCTCCGCCGTCGACGATAGCGGCAGCAGCAGTCGCGCCGCCATGCGCCCGCACGTCGAGGCCGAGCTGCGTCGCCAGTGGTCCGCTGCTCGCCAGACGCCCCGGCTGCGGTGTCGACACCGCGGTGGTGCCTCGGGCGACGCCCGCGACCTGGACGAGGCCCAAGAGGGCTGCGATCTCGCTCGCAGCGAGGTGCCCCTGCCTAGCGACCGCAACCGGCCGATGCCCCGGCCGACTCTCGAGCGCGAGGACGCCTTTGTCGAATCTTCTACCAAGATCCGCCTGCGTCCCAACGGCGGCGGAGATAACGACTTCGCCGTCGCGGAACTCTATCAGATGGGCCTTCTCTATGACGAGAAGGATGCAACGGTCGAAGCCGAGTCGCTGAACCTGAATAACATCCAACACGACCAGCCCATCTATTCTATCCGACCCGATCGCCGCGCCCGACGAGCACCCAAGCCCAAGGCGGCAGCCGGCCGTGACGGTGCCCTGCGCCTGGACCTATCGTTTTCCGACCTGGGCGACGATACTACCATCGCCCAGTATCTGGCGCCTGCGGAACTTGTCGCGCAAGACGGCGAGGCCGCGGCGTCGATGGAGTCTGGGGCTACCCGGCAGCAGAATCATGCTCCGTTGCGTGTCATCTACGAGCTCGCCGGTGCTCGGCCTGCCTTGGACGTGGACAATTCGCAGCCCCCGGATCTGGTGACCGATATTACGTCCGACTACGATTGCTTTTCCGACAGCGAACTTGATGATCTTCCGGCTGAGAGGGTCGTGCAGGACTCCGGAGACTGGGTCATGTTGGGCGACGGCTCGTAGGAGTTTGTCGAATATGACTCCTTCGCAGGTGTCAAGGCGTACTTTGGGCGACGATCTCTAGTCCCCCTCTTTTCTTCATTCCTGTTTCTTTTGGATTTACCGGCGGAACTGTCTATATGGTTGACATGCACTGGTTACGGCCAGGCAACTCTGGTGTTTCGTCTTCTTCTTCTTCTTCTCCTCTTTTGTTTCTTACTTATTCACACGGCGCAAGGGTCGTCAACGCCGGCATACGTCGTCTCGGAACTGGGTCCAAATTGTGGAAAGGGGGTTTTAGAACAGCTGCTGTCACAGTGGTGCGGCGCCGGGGGGAGGGGGTTTTAATGAGGCTCTCACTCTACTTTTTTGTGTCTCTCTACCGCGTTCCTTGACAACGTATGTACAGCATCTATGTTGTTGTTGCTGTACCTGACTGGATTATTTTTGGGGCGTTGATGAACATGTGTTTTTTTTTTCTTTATTTTTAAAGTTGCGAACGCCTTTGGGATATAAGCTTGGGGAAGCGTCTCGTGGTTGTTTCATGTTTTGTTTGCCGGGTTGGTTGACGATGAACTGCTTCGTATGGGGGGGAAAGTTGAGGGTCTGTGCGAGAACCAAGCTATCTCATCCGCAGAACGCAGCGATACATCTTCTTGTCCCGTGAACGAAGCCAATCCTTGTGGTTGTGGCTTGGGGGCAGTGAAAGCGCTGTGTTGAAATATATACGGTTCGACGCATACGCCTATAACCAGGTATCTCTTTTGTTCGTTATAGGAGTGTTTCCCGTGTTCGTTGATGACGCTGTGACCATTAACTAGTATGCTCCTCCACTATAAAGAGGAACCATATCAACGAGCTATATGTAAATTCATAATCTCCATCTCATAAGACATGCCCTGTCACCTTCGCGTCGACATTGCCGGCAGCTCAGCCACGTCGGCGTTGCTCCCCATCATCTCCTGGACGTTTTCCCCGTGGAGTTCCTGCGTCGGGTGCTTCTCGTGCGGTTGTTGCGTGGGGGACGAAGGCTGTACTTGACTCTGACGCCGTCTGCGTCTTCGCCAGAGGAGCATCACGGCTAGTAGGAGTAGGAATATGATGACGATGGGGATCGCGATGCCGATGGCTACCTTGGACCCTGTCGATAGCCCTTGATCTGCTGAGGAGGCAGCGTCGTCGGATTCGGAAGATGTTCCCGTCGAAGATGAAGATGGGTGATTATTACCGTGTCTTGCGCTTACGTCCGTCTGCTGGTACACCATCCTTATACCGAAGGCGTTCAAGCCGCCCGGACTCCGAAAGCTATGCTCTACCGTGCTGGTGACGCCATTATCGCTCAGCGTCATGGGAAGCGACGTCCCCTTACCGCCGGGCGCGATCCAAGTACAGAAGAGGGTACTCCAGACGCTCTTGAGAGTACTGGTCGTGACGCAAGATAAGGTGACGTCGCGGTTGAAGGTAGGACAGCAGGTCACCGTCGTGACGGAGGAGACGCCCCTGTTATCATGACAGGCCGTCACGTAACCCGCCGGACAGGATATTCCGGGCGAGAAGTACGCTTCCGAAGAGGTGCGTAGCCTCGGGGGGAGACAGGTAGATGTTAGGTCTATCATGGCGAGGTAGCGGGATCGGTAGATGCCGTGGCAGTCGTCGGGGCGGCGGAAGGCTGTGGTGAGGGGGTTGTGGGTGAAGGAGGTGATGACGCCTGTTTTCGCCGTCGTTGTTGATGATGATGATGGCTCATGTTTCGTGATCCTTTGTTGTCTATCGTCTGTAGTAGATGGGGTTTTCATTGTGTGAGACATTGTTCGTGGGAAGTTGTCGAGGGGGAAGTTCGAATTATAGCATGTTTTTTTTTCTTTGTTTCTTCTCTGCTGATTCTGCTTTGAGAGAGGTTAGAGATATTGCTTTCTGCTCGTTTCCGTATTTGTTCGGATATCCGGTTGAGAAGAGGTCGAAAAGACTGGAGTATAAGATGAGACTGAGAGAAGAGATCGTGAGAGAAAAGGGGGCAAGGGGGGGAAGGGAGAAGATGGTTTACTCCGTAGACCGGGTGGCGTTGCTGACTTGCTGCTCTACGGATGCAAATAGGTACTGGAGAAACGAAAAGATGACGAGATGGGGGAGAGCGACAGGGTTCATTAAGACTTGGGACGGGGGGATTATGGGATCTACGAATAACGTAGGGATTACGGATACTTGGGGGGGTTTTGTTGACGATCGATTGCTTGATACGGCCTGGAAGCAGATGCCTCCATCCATCCATCCGTTCATAACTCCGTACATATCTTAATCTTCGCTTCAACTCTCGACTCAGTGCTATACATAACTTTCCCAAGTCCTTGCTTTTTCCTTTGGCCTTCTTCGTCCCGCCTAAAAAAGGAAAACGATTCAACGATGGGCTGCCCTGTTGAGAGACACAATCGACGAATGAAAATCGACTTCGACTTCGGCGCCACGAGACGACTGATCAAACGCCAAGGGTAAGCGCTAAAAAGCTCTCGTCTTGTTGGAGGAGAGGGCGGGTAACTTGTAAGTTGTGCAGGTGTAGTTCGGTGATAGTGCTGATGGCTGGATGTCTATAACTGTGAGTTACCTATTTGTAGTTTGGTTGGAGTACGGAAGGGCTGCGGCTGTTTATGTAGTGACTTACACTTGCTCCAAGAGGAGAGAGAGAGTTGTGCATGTTTGTGTCTGTGTTTGTTATAAACAAGTCGAGTTGTCGTCTGTAAAATCAGATATATATCTAGATAGGTAACCCTTTTTGCCTCTCACTCCTTGCAGGGGAAAGTGACAACGTCAAATGTTCTTGAGAATCATCTCGAATTTGAATTACCTGTATTATTCTATCTTCTTCCATCTCCCTTCTATCCGTATAGGATATGACTGTCTTTCGCCCCAAAAGCTTCGCTGATTCCCCCTTGCCATTAAATCAAGCCCCTTTTCACCCTTATCCGCCGCTCCACGGGAGGTGAAATCGTAGTACCATTTTCACCGACCTGGATGATAAGATCCTCCTTTCCGTCCGCTTCCTTCGTCGACAACTCGGTAGAATCAGCCGTCTCGTCATAAGCCACCACCACAGTCTTCCCCGGGTTCTCCCCCGCCACCTCCAGAATATCATCAACAGTCCCCTTTACGCTCTCCGCCATCCTTTTCGCCTTGGATCTCTCCAGCTCTTGACGCCATTTATTCACGCACTCGGCCAGAGGCATGCTGAAAAGGGAGCAGATCATGACTCGGGCAGCCGGTTCCGACGACAGCACCCCGGCGATCCTCTTGCCCAGTTCATGGCCGAGAAGCACCGATCCTTGAAGAAGAACCTGCACGAGGACAGCCATGGCCGCTCCTCGCCCTGTGCGGCCACCGAGACCGAAGCTGACGGTCATTACCTTTTTCCCAACCGATACCTTGACTGGCGTGCTGGACTTGGACTCCGATGCCCTCCCATCCGAGGTCGATGGAGGAGGAGAAGAAGAAGGAGAAGGTTTTCTGGTCCCATCGTCTTTCTGCCCGCCCATCTTCGTCTCTACCGTCTCCAAAGTCCTGGACTGGCTCGTACTTGACGACTCTTTTTGTTGCCTCCCTTGCGACTGCTCCTCCATCAACTGCTCCACCTGTTGGCTCCCCCTCTGCTTCTTCCCTTTGAAGTTCGGAAAGACGTCGTCAATCTTGCCATGAAGTCTCGTAAACTTGGAGTAGTCTACGTCGGGGCCTGCCGTAGCTTCATCGACGCGCGTGACGCGGATATCAAGCCCGCCGTCGTTATGGTTGAGCAGCTGATGGGGCAAGTTCAGCTGGAGAGTGCCGCCCTCGCCGGGGATGGGAGATATCCTCGCCGTCCTCGAAGGCGTCAAGCCGTCATAGTTGATCCATTGGTCGATTTCGGCTGGTCTCGGTGCTCTGGTGACTTCCCTTAGACTGAGGACGTACTTGTCGACCTTGTCCCACGCCGCCTTGTTGGCAGTCACCTTGAATATCCTACGAGAATCCATCAAGACGTGGGCTGTGATTCGCAAGTCTGAAGTATACGGTGATAGGAGAACGGCTCACACGTCGCCCGGCATCCCTACCCACTGTCCATAACCGGCTGTCATGTACGGACCTCTTCCGATCTGGGGTCCCATGTAGTTCCGAATATCAGTCAGAGTACCCTTTGCCGCATACTCTGAAGCCAGTTTCTGCGTTACATCTTTTATGTTAGCAAGTTTTAAAAAAAGGCTTTCTCATGTTTATGTAGGAAATCTCATCCTAAGGCACTCACTTCCCCAACTGTCCTAAAACCAATGGTCACAGATTCGTCTGCACCTACGGGAGCTCCTCGTACAAGTAGAGACCCGAGGAGCAGAACGCCGAAGAGCATCTTGGAGAGCATCGCAGGTATTAGTCACAAGGAAGGTTGGGGTTCGAGGTTTGAGAAATGGGTGAACGAACAGATTGCAGGTACGCAGTTTGATGCAACCGTACTGCTTGTCGGTCGTGACTATCCGAAATCCAAGAAACTATCCATCACTGGGTTTATAGCAGCCGTCCGCAAGTCTGTTCAGGCTTCATCATGGAAGCGTACAAAAAAAAAAAAACTCTGAGCCGTGATGGCGCGAATCATATGTTCGCAGTCTTCAGCAATGACTGAGGTCCAACTTCGTTTCTCTATAAGAAAAAAAGATTCACCGCGTTAAGAAGGTGGTGACAACACTGGCCCTGTTATAAACTGCGAAGTGAACCGTGTGATGATGTCATTGATGCTATGATGGCATCGCATAGCTTATCTTATCGTCACTCATCTTATCGATATTGAGAAAGGAGCCCTGTTTTGCGCCTCTAACCTGACCTAACCTCACCTTTCACCGACTCACCTTCGCCTTCACCTTCGTCTTCATCTTCACCTTCGCAGGCTCCTACCAACTCAACCACTTCAACCACTTCCCACACCTATCCGCCAGTCAAAATAAAAATGGATCGCGCCCAGCCCCCATCAGCAAACCTAATGGGTTCGTTTCTCTCTTCCTCTCCTTCACCTAAATCCATCCCCTCTCACAAAAAACCCCCCCCAGACATCCACAACAGGCTCATCGCCGACATCCTCACCCGTTACCGCACCCTCATGATGCTCGCCACCGTCCAGGCAGAAGACGACCGCAACAACGCAACCCCCGAGGCAGTCGCCGTAACCGGCATCTCCATGAAGATGGAGTTCGACGGCCTGGTCCGTTCTTCTCTCTTCCTCTTCCTTAATCCCCATCCCCATCGCCCAAGGCGCTAACGAAGATCCCTTCATTCAAATCTATAGTACTCTTCCATCAAGGAACTCCTCGCCCTATCCCGTCGCATAAAAGAACTATGGGTCTTCGGCCCCCTCGGCGACGGAGACCCCCGCCGCAGGGAAAAGGAGGCCCAGATCGGCCGGGACGTCGATCGCGTCTCCGCCTTGCTCGACGGTATCGACGTCGCGAGGCTTGAGGCCCTGGCTGTTGAGAATGGTGGCGCGTGGCGGGGTCGGTCTATGGAGGCGCCCGAGGCATAAACTTTCGGATGACGCCGTCGCCCGGTCGGTGATATATCTCCTCTTTGATGGCGTCTACTTTTTTTTGGATTCTGTGGAAATCATTGGCGTTTTGGGTACGGTTGATACCATGGGCTTTTTTTACTATGCAAATGCGCTACGCAGTTCACGCAAAAAAATACGTGTCACGACAACATCTCAACAACACACACAATGGAGGGCTTAACCAGTTGTGTATTGGCTCCGCTAGCCCTCGCCGCCCTCCGGGTCCTCGTTCTCATCACCCAGCTGCTTATCCACATCCTCTTCCGCTTTCGTACCCGCACTCTTGGGAATCTCGGCTATGCTCAGCCCGCCGGCCGTCAACCAGAGGAAGTGATTCGACTTGAACTGGTCGACTTGGTTGAAGAAGGAATGGAAGCTAAAGAACCCTTGTCTGTCAGCTGCTTGCGTGTAATATCCCAGGCGTTGGCAATTCAAAGAAAGGAAAAGAAACCTACGTATGCTCCTTCTCCTCAACTTCGAATATGCGGGTGTAGATATGCTTGTCCTTGAAGGCCTCCATCTGCTCTTTATAATTGTCAAAGTCTATCACCGGCCGGTCGAGCGATTCGCGGGCACGGTGGTTGTAGTTCCCAAACACGGGACGCTCGAGAAGCAGACCAAGCCCGGGAGCCTTGGGAATGGCCAGCTTGCGATCGGCGTAGCTATCGTTGATGCGATCGAGGGACGTGCCGCAGCGGACGAGGAGAGTGGCCATGCCGACCATTTTGCGGATCTGATGCATCATGAAGCTCTGGCCGTGGACCTTGAGCGAGAGCCATTCTGTCCCGCCGATGAGTATGGGCTTCGGGTTGGCGACGAAGGACTTGATGTGCCGCCGCGCAGAGGCGTCGCCATACGGCTTTTGCACCGTGTAGTTGTGAAAGTTGTTGGTGCCGAGGTAGCGATCCAGCGCGGCCTTCAGACGGCCGAGCCGCTCGGGACTGACGCGGTAGCGGCGCTTGGCTGTCACGTACGCGGCCTTGATGTCGCGGAGGGCAAGGTCGACGGGATCGAGCTGGCGGTTGTTCTTGGGCTTGGCGCTCTCTGGGGGGGGAGGAGCAGCGGACGGCTGTGACGCGTCCGCGTTGGTCTCGGGATCGGTGACGACGGCGTTGTCGGCGTCGTCGGTACCGGCGTGAGCGCGCTCCAGCACAGCAGCACGAACGTCCGGATCGAGAGCGGCCAGGATCGGCTTGACGACCTCGTTCTCGACGGAGGACCAAAAGTCAGCCACATCGGCGTTGGAGGCCAGCAACTCGTCCGTCACGCCGTGCTCGGCCGCCAGCTCGACCAACTTGCGACCCAGGAAGGTATGCGGATGAGGCGGCAGAAGACAGTAGCTAGGCAGCAGGTACTCGTACCAGCGCGAGTCGCAGTATTGGTAGCAGTTGAAGTTGTTGTTGGTCCGCTGGACGCCCCAGACGCGGATCTGCTCCGGTAGGTGGGCGTTGATGTTGGCCACCACGTCGACATCCTCGATGATGAGCTTGAGGCTGATGACGTTGCCGGCCGCGTGGACGCCCTTGTCCGTCCGGGCGCAGCGGGCGAGGCTCGACTTGCGAGGGTCGTCGGCGTTGGCCTTGGAGATGGCTCCGGCGTCGATGAAGGCCTGGAACAGGTCGCGCTCGATCGTCGGTTCGTCGCCGTTGACCTGCATTCCCTTGTAGCCCGTGCCGGCGTAGCCGATCATGACGGCCACTTTTCTCTTCGGTCGGCGCGTTTCGGCCGCGATCTCCTCCTTGGAGAAGGGGTTCTTGGGCTCGGCGGCGTCGACTTTGCGCCGTTTGATCTCGCGCCAATCTTCTTGCTTCTTGCGTTTCTTGTCTTGCTTCTTTTGCAGTTTCTGCTGCCATTGCTGTTTCTTCAGCTTCTGCTGCTGCTGCTGCCGCTGTTGCTCCTCCGCCTGCTGCTGCTCCTGCTGCTGCTCGTGCTCGTGCTCCTGCTCGTGCTCCTGCTCCTGCTCCTGCCCCTGCCCCTGCTGCTGCTGGGGTTGCGGGCTGTCGAGAAATCGTCGTCAGCAGCATCGAAACCTTAGCCTCGTCTTTTTTTTCACTGGCTCCTCAACCTGGCGCTTCTTACCTCCGCCGTCCGCCATTGTCAACGTCTTCGGCGGGTTTTTCGAGGTCTGATGGTTGATTGGTATTCTCCACGGAAGACGGAGGAGCTTCGCCAAGGGACGCCATAGTGGCATGTAAAGGAGGGCGAGAGGAGGTGTGAGAAAAGGCTTTGGGAGGTTCACGAGGTGCATGCCATGATATGAAGTTTTTTTTCTCCGAATTTCCCTCTTCGCCAAAAATGTGCAAATCCGCACTGGCTACCCTATACTCTGCCAATGACATGCTCTCCCCTACTAACCACCACACCTTTCCCCTTCAACCACCTCGCTGTTCTATAGCCTTCTGACTATCACAGCTCCTCAACTCTATCTATCTACTAACCATATGCTATCGCCATACGCCGACCCATGTCTAAATCTTCAACCGTCTACACGCGTTGCGGTTCTCTTCACCAGTCGAACAACCCCGTCAATCGATCGTCAGCTGTGATCCAAATCCCACCCGTCCGGCATCGCTCCGCGCGCCGATAGATCACCAGCTTTACTCGATGGACACATGACGGTACAAAGCCGGCTCATGCCATCCCGCCGCCGATCTCCAAGCCGGTAATGGGCCTCGGACCACAGACAGCCCCGAAAGGAGTACACGACCTTGTCCTGCATCCGCGTATCGCCCGCCGTGGGCATCGGAACGGGCGGCCCGTTCCGCTTCGACTCTTGCTGTCGGAATGTCGTCACCAGCGATGCGCCGCTGAGGAGACTCATGGAGCTGCAGTCGATGGTGGAGGTAACGGCCTGCGTCGAGGTGGCTGCTGCCGAGGCCGAGTCCGTCGCCGCCTTGGAGCCGGCGGTTGGTGTTGAAGGAAGAGAAGGAGAGTCGGAAGTTATCAAGGATGATGAATCGGACGTTGCCGTGGCCGATTTCGCCGCGGCTGCGTCGGGCGATGCAGACGACGCTTGTGTTGAGATGACGGTGATTTTCTCCACGCTCCGCCTGCTATCGCGTCAGATTGGTCGCTTCTTCAGTCAAGAGAAAAGGGCAAGACTGACGTGGGAACCTCATGATGGACGTCGCCGCGATTATCGTGGATCCGCTCCACGACGGCGGCGACGATGAGCGAAACGAGGACAGTGATGAAGATGGATGACAGCAGCCGGATGAAGATGGTCTTTCGTTCCCGCGCCTTGACTTGGCTGAGGAGCTCCTCCTGATAATTCGGCGGCTCGTCGCCGTAGGCCGGAGGTTGTCGCTGCGTCGTCGACGTGCAGACCGAGGCCGTCGACTCGCTGCTGGCGTAGGGGTTGCTCACGGGCGAAGAGTCGGAAAACGGCTCGAGGGTGCTCTGGCTGTTCATCGTGGGGGGAAAGAGGTTCGCAGACGACACGAGAAGGACGCTGGATAGCGGATAGGGCCGCCACCCCTTTCCTTTCGCCTCTGGCGATGCTGCGCTGTGTAAGGTAGGGGTATGATCAGACGGGGAGGAAATGGAGGGGAAAACTGTCGAGTCTTAGGTCGGAAGAGCCTCGAGCTGGAATGGAGGTCGGCGGCAGAGATGTCGCACGTTGGTGAGACCTCGACCAACCATCATGACTTGACTGGGGACTCTGACTGCGGGAGAGGGGCTCGGAGAGTCTGTTGGGTGTTAATGAGGTGATATAAACTCATGATTCGTTTCTCTTGTGTGGAAGATGTTGAGTTGCAAATGGACAAGATGATGTGGTTGTCTATATGTACATATGTTACTCGTGTCATTTTTACAAGTCTGCGAAGAAAACTGATGAAGGCAAAGTTTTACATTCCATTATATGTGTGTATATAAGACCGTTCGAGACCAGTCCTACAAATCCCCGTCTATGGACCAAGACATGACCAAGAAAAGATCAACAACGGTCCCTGCACTATACAGCCACAGAAACCTCAGCCTCATTCATCGACGGGAATGCCTTCTTCATCGCCTGGTTCTCTGTAACCGCCTTTGGGCGCAGCATGGCGTGTCTTTTCCTTGATGATGTTGCTTGTGTCGATGGCGTCCTTTTCGTCCCGAGCTTTTTATACAGGTCAGCTTCTGTATATATCGGATGAAGTGTTTGAAGAGAAATAACCTACCTAGTTGAGCATCGGTATCGGCAGTGTCCTCATCAATGGGGTCCTCTACCCGGGCGTCGTCTGCCTGAACGGGGATCTCAGACTTGTCTCCTTGACGGGATACGTAGTCGGTTTCGGCGGACATGATGTATATGAATTTTTTGTGTGTGAGGCGTTTGATTTCTTTTGATTGATATATGTATGTATTGTAAGACGATATGAGATGTTGAAAGATGTTGTTTACTGAGGTTGAGTCGGGAGGTAAAACAGACGTCTTACTTGGAGATTATATATCCGCAGTCTTTAAGGTATTCCGTCTCTCCTTTTTCCCTCGTTGCTTTTTTTTCCCTTCTTCTCTTCCCTTTCAGACGCTGCAAGAGGAAAAGATGGTGATGATGACGGTATGGCTGGGCTACTGGATGAAATCATCGGTAATGGCTGTCGAACGATCGATGGGCTTTGGGATCGGGGTTTTTCTATCCCCTTGATCCCCGATGGCGTTTGCCGGCGCGCGCCGCGAGACCCGATGTGGAATCGAGGTGCAGAGACTGGCGCGAAGCTAACAAACAAGTCGTCCAGCTTATGGTGGTTAAGAAATACGGATATGATTACGGATAATATTGATGATGCTGTAATGACGCTGTTCTCCAGCTGATATCTCTTGGTTCCAGCAGGAGAGAGAGAGAGAGAGAGAGGAGAAGAAGAGCGAACGGATCCTTGTTTGAACCCGCGGAAGAGACGTGATACGGGGATGGGGGATGGACAGACGAACTGTAGAAAAATCCATGCTCTTTTTTTCAGTGAAACACGTGTTGAATAGCAAAGAAATTAATTGACTTTTTACCTCCAAGGATGGGACAAAAATGCCATGCCATCGGACATACATAGGTAGGTAGAGTCTAGGGGGGGGGGGGGGGGGGGGGGCCGCCCGGGGGGGGGGGGGGGGGGGGGGGGTTTTGGGGGGGGGGAGGTCGTCGTTGGTTAGGCCTAAGGCTGTTGTTGTTGCTGCTGCTGAGTCGGTGGTGGAGGCGGAGAAGGTGGAGGAAAAGGGGGAGGGGGAGGAGACGAGGAAGAAAAGGA